>CM074298.1:2816745-3024245 GCA_037194245.1 Opsariichthys bidens | reverse complement strand
AGATGCCGAGAAGAAGATGCAACTTTATGAGCCCAAATGGTGTGACGACATGAGCAAAGCTGCTTCGGGACATCTGAAGATGGGCAAGCCCAAACCCGCGGCCGGTGGAGGGGCGGTTGGTGCCCAACTCTCCCGCAACCTGTCCAAATCGGACCACTCCCTCTTCCAGGGCAAACCCAAGACGTTCACTCCACTTGCGGCACCTGGTGCCTTGGGAAAAGGCCAAAGTCGGATCCCTCGAGGCCCTTATGCGGAAGTAAAACCCCTGAGCAAGACATCCGATGACTGCAAGTCCGACGACGATATCCTTTCCAGCAAAGCCAAAGCGAGCGGAAAGAAACCTGCGGCTGGGAGCTCTGGAGACCCGGAGGCTAAAGGTCAAGGTGAGGAAGGTGGCGACAAACCCTTCCTCAAGGTGGACCCGGAGCTGGTGGTCACCGTTCTCGGTGACCTGGAGCAGTTGCTCTTCAGTCAAATGCTCGGTGAGTACGGTTGAAAACCTCTGCGACCAGTTTTCACGCCCCCTTACTACCAGCGAGGCTAATGAATGGCGTGGAAGAACTCCAACCACCACGCCGCGGTTTTGATCCTTGCTGATCTCTCGAATGCATGTTGCTGTGATTTTAAAGGTGGTTTCGGACAGCTGGACAATGCGGGGCTTTGTTCTGGGTAGCATGTGCATTGTGAATCCGCCCTCTCTCGCACTTGTGGGATAGAAATTGCGCTCATAGATTATTCCCCTTGGTGGATGTCCAATATCGTTCAATGATTGAATGACAAAACGCTTGGGGGGGACGCTCGGCACACTGATCTGCTTTTCGACGCCTGTCTGGCGCTTGTGTGTCTCTCCGTCTGTGTGTGCTGGTGTTGCCGCTCTTCTCTCATCTGTAATGAGGTAATGGCTGCTATCAGGGACACGGTTGTAGTACGAGGCAAGGAAAAGGCTGTGGAATACAAAAGGAGTCATAATGAATTCGGTTTGTAGTTCGTAATCAACCCTTTTGAGGGCGGCTTGATCTGCAGACACTGATAAATGTTGTCGAGCACATGAACAGAAGCATGCGTGATCACCTGTCACAGCGGAGATCTATTCATAGGGACGTGGGATGAAATACAACTAGGCTTTCAAAGGGATAATTTGCAGTCTTTACACATACTGTAGAATTTGATTATTAATTCATCTGGCTACATGAAGATTGCATGATATTCTATGAGGTATACTGCTTGTTATTGTTAGTCAATGTCCATTAGATAATGTCCTTGGCATTATTCAGGAAGTTTGTTTGTTGCATTTAAAACAAATATAGTGTTTTGGTTGTGCCATCCTCCAAACACAGCATTTGTGCATCAGTCCTCAAATGGATGACCTCTATTTCAACCACTTCCAGAGCTCATCCGTTTGAATGACCAATTTGGGCCTGAATTCTAGCTCATTTTACATCCTTGCATTGGATTTTTTCAAGACTGTGGTGGGTTTAAAGGCTAATAAGAGTAAACGAATGACCTGGATTAAACTCCTTGTTAAAATGTATTGGTCATCTCTCCGTATCTCTTTGTACAGGAATCCATACAAGATTCTGATTGGAATTATAATTGGAAAACAATCCCAAAAGGGAATTTTCTTTAAAAAAAAATTCTTTTGGGATTTTTCCAAATTGTAGTAGAAAATCCCTGCATGCATTCTTGATAGGATTTTTAGCATGCTTTCACAGAGTATAATTACAACCAACACTAGTGTGGTTGCATAGCTTTTCTCCTCTAAATTTAGAGAGAAAACAATGTGCTAGAGGGCAACTTTTTATGCAGGAACATTTAATCACAAGGTCTCTAAGAATAATCCACTGAAACTCTATATCCAAGTGCTTTCTTTTTTTATAATCATAATTACACATAGAGTTTATGCTCATTTGTTATGCATAATAAACTGCTGCATAATATACTTCCTTCTGAGTCGATCTGTCGGACCGCATGTGGCACTCTGCATCTGCATGGCACTTTTGGTCACAAGACTGAATTAGAGCTCAGAATGGAGTATTTCTATCATCTGTACATTCACAGTTGCTATTGTGCTGCACAGCTGGACGAAGGTCCTAACCTCTGGGGGGGGAGGCTTAAAATATCAATAAACGACAATAGTTCAACTCAACAATTCGAGTTGAGGAACAGTTAAAGGGAAACTTAAGGAATAAAGGAAAATTTGTCTTCTTTGTGATAGTCTATATGTAGAGCGAGTTATGACGGATATATGAGGTCCTGCTATTATGTTTTGTTCATATTTTCAAAATAAAATATCTTAAAATCCTTACAAAACGATAAATATATCTTGTTTTTCTTCACTAGCCGCCTTTCAGTATAAGCTGGTTAAAATAAGTGAAAAACACACACATTCAATCTTTGAATCATTCTTACGTAGCATTTCTTTAAGTAAATGTATCTCGTTTTAAGGATTTTTGAATGTTTTAGCTTTAATAATATCATTTGACTTAGATTTTTTGCTATGTATACACACAAAGTGTTCTATAAATTCACTCAAAAACGTTGGTGGCAAGTTCCGTCGACGTAGTTTTGCCGTTTCCCATAGTTCCTATGAACATTCGCAAACAGCATCACAAACTTATGTGGTTAGAAGCATAGTTTCTCCTTAAATGACATGTGGACTTAAATAGATCATGTTCTTGAGCACAATAAGCAACATAACGTACAATACAATCTATTTCTTTCATTCTGTTTAAATATATATACATTTTAATCAAGATATTTTAGTGTCAACAATCAGTGCCGTTTTCTACGAGTGTGTAAAATGCGTAAGGGAACTCAGGAGTATGGCGTATGAGGGAACCCGCAATGAATCAGTTATCAAATAAAGCAAAACGACACAAATAAAAAACAGTAAAGTAGTCATTAGGTGCCGCAGGCAGTTTGATTGACAGGCGATCTGACCAATCATAATCCCGAATTGGCCATTTTGTCCGCATGGCTTGTCGGACATAGCAACAGTAACTAAAGGGGGCGGGTCTTTGCGAAGGGTCAATTCAAGTCATTAATTACAGTCCTATATTCATAAGTGAAAGTGAAAGTCGTGACGTGTTGTCAAGTATGGTGACCCATACTCGAAATTGGTGCTCTGCATTTAACCCATCCCAAGTGCACACACACACACACACACACACACACACACACACACACACACACACACACACACACACACACACACACACCCGGAGCAGTGGGCAGCTATTGCGACAGCGCCCGGGGAGCAATTGGGGGTTAGGTGCCTTGCTCAAGGGCACCTTAGTCATGGTATCAAAGGTGGAGAGAGTGTTGTTGTTTATTCACAATTCCCACCTTCAATTCCTGCCGGCGTGGGAATCGAACCGGCAACCTTCTGATTACAAGCCCAACTCCCTCACCATTAGGCCACGACTACCCCTACCCCTACCCCTATAAACAACAGAAGTGCGACCATGTTACTATGATGTCGTGAAACAGTTGTGACTAGTTGGCTAGTTTCTCCAATGATGCATCGTACTGTGGTAGTTCATAGCGAGTTACATCGTTGTACGGGAAACACAGCCCTGGCTGTACTGTCTATCATTTAACTGCACCAGTGCTCACATCTGCAGCAGTGATGCACCTTGTGACCCACTAAATCTACTCACGGAGCTGTGGTCCAGTTTGCCCTTGCAGATCAAAGCATATGGGGAAAAAAGAGCATTTATTAAAATTTAATCTCCCAGGCAGTTGACAGCAGAGCTTGGAGATTGGAGCATCGCACACTACTATTTGAGGTGGCAATGTAGAATATGAGGGGGTTTGTATACAGTATACATGTGTAAATGTATAAATTTAAGCTTGATTTTTCTTTGACAGCAGCGAGTGACGTTGTTAGGAGGTTTTCAAGAGATTGTGTGGCGGTTTACAACCGCTCGAAGAAGACTTTCATCCTTGTAGGCGATGGAGTGACGGCTGCCTGGTTCTCACGTTCTCGTTGTCGGCATTTGCCTCATTTCGTGCAGTCTTAAATGTCAACTTCCTGTTTAAACAGGAAGCACACCTCAATGGATGTTAGGACAAATCATAGGTGGAGCTCAATCTATGTGAGCAACACTGCTTTAGCTACCCATCCTATTTGCAGTGGTCACATACATTCTTTGCAGTGAAAAACTGTCGCCACATTTACTGTTTCCACCATGCAAGTGATGTAATTAGCTAGAGTTCATTTTCTCATGGGAATAGGCTTGATTGACATGAGTTATCTGCTGTACAGCGATGCTTGTAAACCACCTCTCGTCGTCTGTAAAGCAGTCCAGTCGTTAATAATGTCAGGGCAGGCATCGTGCCTAACTGCACCATGGGATTGATTGGACATGCTGTTGACATGCTGACCGCCCGCACAAGCAGGTTTTCAAGAAATTATGTGGCAGTTTACAACTGTTTGAACAGAAAACATTCATCGGGACAGAAGAAGACTTTCATGCTTAGTTTTAATTTTCTTAATGTAGGCGATGGAGTGAGATGAGGCTGTCTGGTTGTTGGCATTTGGCTCATGTTATTCTGCCTTCGGCATTAATGTTGAAGACTGTTAGCTTTCAGCAAAGCCACCTTAGACGTAAACTGAAGGCTGTTGGCTATTTAAAAACAAAGACTAGCTTTTTAAAAGGTCAATCTCAATGGGAAGCTTGTCTTTTTCAAACTCTTTCATGAATCTTAAAATTCTCAGTGCGATCAGGTACTTTTGCCATTAACCTCTTTGAATAATTGAGGACATATTGGTGTAGAAACCTAAAGTTTTTTAAAAAAAAATGCAACTTCTATGCTGATTTTAAACTCTTTAGTATGTATGTTAGATTTTTTGGTAACACTTTATTTCGAAGGTCCACTTTAGACATGCTAGTTCACCCTCAGGTTTTTCCAAATCTGAATGCGTTTCTTTCTTCTTTTGAACTGAAAAGAAAATATTTTGAAGAATGTCGGAAACCAAACAGTTTCTGGTCCCCGTTGACTTTTTTCCACACTGTGGAAGTCAACGGGACCCATCCACTCTTTGGTTACGGACATTCTTCTAAATATCTTTATTTGTGTTTAGCAGAAGACACACATTCATTCAGGTTTAGAAAAACCTGAGGGTGAGTAAATGATCACTGAGTTTTCATTTTTGGGTGAACTATCCCTTTAACTATAAGTAACTTTGCAACTACATGCCAACTAACTCTCATTAGAGTATTAGTAGACTATTAGATTTAGGTTAGGTATTATTTTGATGCTCCCTAACAGACATTCTGCTGATTATAAGTAACTTTGCAACTATACGTGAACTTATTCTACGAACACAAACTCTATAACACCTGACCTAACATCTACTAATACTCTAATGACTGCTAGTTGACATGTAGATGTAATCTATTCCTGTGATCAAAGCTGAATTTCCATCATTACTCCAGTCTTCCGTGTCACGTGATCGTTCAGAAATCATTGTAATATGCTGCTCAAGAAACATTTCTTATTATTGTCGATGTTGAAAACAGTTGTGCTGCATGTCGAAACCATAATTTTTTGTCAGGATTCTGTGATGGATAGTAAAAATGCCACTTTTGATCAATTTAATGCATCCTTGCTGTATAAAAGTACTCATTTGTAATACTCAAAAAAGTATTAATAATTCCTTTTAATTAAAAAAAAAGCTTACTTACTCCAAACTTTTCAACTGTAGTGTATATGCATTTATATGACATAAAATGAAAATCATATGATCATATTGATTTAATACTGCTCCTAAATGATGTAACAATTACAGTTTTGCATACTTACTGAAAATTGATAATTATGTGTGCAGATCCCGAGTCTCAAAGGAAACGGACGGTTCAGAATGTTCTGGATCTCAGACAGAACTTGGAGGAAACCATGTCCAGCCTGAGAGGGGCTCAGCTCAGCCAGAGGTGAGAACCAGCACATTTATGGCATGAAAAATCACAGCCAAACTAATTCACGAGGATGCAAACTGCTGCTTTTCAATGAATCGTAAATCTGGGAGAAAGCACCACAATGTTCTTTGGCAACACATTTGTGCCACAAAGAGCATGAATATAAACAAGGCTTCATATTATACACAAACCATTACTTTTTCCACAACCACGCAGCCTCAAATGTTTTTTTTTTGGGGGGGGGGGAGTTTCCACTTCAGTCATTCAAACACCTGGCTACCACATTCATAAATGCACAATAAAACATTTTCCATCAATGAGTAACAACAAACACACACAGAAATCAGCTGGTCTCCAGACTTTGCAGATGTATATACAAACAGTAACTACACAACTAGATTTTTTGAAGAAACCATGCAAAACCTTCTGCCACATTGCTAGGGTTTTCTGATATATATACCTAAATATATATATATATTGTATATATATATATATATATATGTATATATGTAGACATGGTCAAGATGAGCTGCTGAAGTTCAAACTGAGCATCAGAATGGGGAAGAAATAGGATTTCTGTTACTTTGAACGTGGCATGTTTGTTGGTGCCAGACGGGCTGGTCTGAGTGTTTCAGAAACTGCTGATCTACTGGGATTTACATGTGCAATCATCTCTAGGGTTTACAGAGAATGGTCCGAAAAAGAGAAAATATCCAGTGAGCAGCAGTTCTGTGGGAGAAAATGCCTTGTTGATGCCAGAGGTCAGAGGAGAATGGCTCGAGCTGATAGAAAGGCAACAGTAACTCAAATAAGCACTCGTTTCAACCGAGATCTGAACACGTCCAACCTTGAAGCAGATGATCTGCAGCAGAAGAAACACACCGGTGATGCTCCTGTCAGAGAAGAACAGCAAACTGAGGCTTCAATTCACACGGGTCACCAAAACTGGAAAAACGTCGCCTGCTCTGATGAGTCTCGATTTCTGCTCGAAATTCAGACGGACGGGCTCAAACAACATGAAAGCATGGATCCATCCTGTCTTGTATCAACGGCTGGTGTAATGGTGCATTTTCTTGGCCCACTTTGGGCCCCTTTAGTACCAACTGAGCATCGTTTATACTCCACAGCCTATTGTTGCTGACCGTGTCCATCCCTTAATGACCACATCTCCTGATGGCTACTTCCAGCTGGATAACACACGTCAAAAAGCTCCAATCATCTCAAACTGTTTTTTTGAACATGACTGTGACTCAAATGGCCTCCACAGTCACCAGATCTCAGTCCAGTGGAGCACATTTGGGATGTGCTGGAACGGGAGATTCGCCTCATGGATGTGCAGCCGACAAATCTGCAGTAACTGCGTGATGCTGTCTTGTCAGTATGGAGTAAAATCTCCATGAGGAATGTTTCCAGCTCCTTGTTGAATCTGTGCCATGAAGAATCGACCCTTTAGTTACTGTTTGTATGTCCGACAAGCCTTGCCGCTCACGCCACACATCACGTTCTCACGCAGTGAAAAATACAACGCGTCGACGGACAAGACAGAGCAGGTTAATTTTGATATGAAACAGTTTCATATTTAAAATATTGTCAATTTTTTAAATAGTTGAAACAATAAACAACGTATAGTGTCTCTTTAATGTGTCGTGACAGATCAAGTTCACCAACGTTAATCTACTAACTCCCCTGACTGCTTTGTCAGACAACATGGCGGATTCAGGGTTATGATTGGTCAGATCGCCTGTCAATCAAACTGCTTGCAAAGGGTATATATACATATGTTCATTTTCAAGTGACAGAGAGTGAAGCTACAAACAGTTCTATCGAACGTATTCTCCTTCCCCAAAGGTGTGCTATAGATGTGCTTAGCATAGCAGTTGTGCTAACTTTTATCGCCGTACCTTCCTCAGATTTCCCCCTAAAGATCTCAACCTGTCCTTCCTCCTAACATCAAACCTGTCCCCGGAGGCTAACCATTCTCTACCCCACTACGTTTCTGAGTAGACCATTTTTTGTAGTAGATCAGCATGCTTTCTAGACCTGCAGCTAATGTAGCCTCCATTTTAACAGCAGCAATTGTATAAGACTGAAGAGCTTCCAAAGACTTGACGGCGCAGGCGTTAAAATGATTCATACTAGATGAGCCACGCTCAACCCACAGATTCACAGCCATGCTCATGTATGTGTAAAGCCCTGGTCTAATGCGCTTTCCTGTAACGTGATACTTCAGTTATCCCTCAGGACATGGAGATTCATTGCCCTAATACGGCTCACGATGACTCAAAGTAGAGGTGCGGTGTTTGATTTTTCATGTCTATTCACATTATACACCTGCTGTACTAGAGAATATCTGGAGTCTGTTATTGTCAAGCACTTGAATAGGAAAATGTGATTAATTACCGAACCACATGGATGCTTTTAAGTTCTCATATGCTGTTTTTGTTTAGGAAAACAGCTCGTCATGCGTTACGCTTTTGCAAACGAGCCTTTTATCAATTCGGAATGTCTTGGTAATGACGTGTGATGAGTTTTTAATCAAAACCGGCAATGTTTTATTGGTATTTTGTTATAGCAGAATGATTAGTTGTATTCATGGTTAGTGATTTGATCAGTTCTATAATATTAATAATATTGTTTTTGTACATTGCAATGTTAAACTAAAGCTACGTGCATTTGTACACATGCTTCCGTGAACACTTAATCCCTTCATAAAAAAAAAAAAAAAAACCCTATCCTTCCCTTTTCCCTTCCTACTCTAGCTTATGGTGCTGAGCAATGTATGAAACTTGTATTGTGAGCACTTCCTGTGTCTATTTGCCAATTCATGATGAAGAATCGCTGGTTTGTATTCCTCGCTTTGGATAAAAGCGTCTGCTAAATGACTAAATGAAAATGTAAATGCTACAAATATGAATGGCACCTCAAATTGTTGTTGCTTATCTAAGCGATCAAGTGACCAGACTTATAGGAAAATACTTATACACTCTTAGCAACATCCTAACATGGCAATGCATTTAGCAGCCACTCACAATGCTATGGCCTTAGTCACTTTTGCATGGGCAAACATGCTTTTTTCACACAATGTAAAAGTCTGCTCTTGTCCTCACACTGCTTGTTGATTTTAGTAATGACAAAAACTCTATAAATGTTCTTGCCACACAGTGCATGACGTGGAGGGAGCAGGAACTTTGCTTTGGCTTCAAGTAGGATGTGATGTGGCACTGCAAGGGAACGGAAAAGCAGGTCATGAGGTTTGGGAGTGTCTGTGCCGTGAGTTTAAAATGTCAAATGCAGTGAAATAAGGCTGTGTGTGTGCATTATTTTCAGCTGTTTTTTGAAAGTATAGCGAAATTAAGCATTTATTCTGACTAGAAACTCCTTTATCTCTAGTCCAGATCCTCAGATAATGCCAGATTAAAGGTTTGAAAATTTTTCACATAAGCATTAGTATTTGAATTTTACAAAGATATTGGTTCAATTTTTATTTTACAGTACAACAGGATTATTACAGTAATAACATATTTCTTATTTTAATATTTCATTTAATAATGATAATCACATATATAATAAATATCATTATTTTATAGGCATATAAAATATAATTTGATTGGTTGTGCACTCCTACAAACAAGCACAGCAAACCTGAAACTCTTTAAAAAAAATGCATCTCACATCTTTTCTTCCGTATTGTGGCATATATGTGAGTGTAACGGCTTCAGGAAAAATAAAAAATGTGGGGCGTGTGCTTGGAGAATTGATTGGATGATTGTGGTTTGCTATTGGTTGATCTCATGTGAGTGACAGGTTGCCCCGCCCTTGTGCCAGTAAACACATCATCAGAGAAGAGAAGAGACAGAGGGAGAGTTATTTTGATTCAAGATTATGATAAATCATAATACATCCTACAATATTCCATTAAAAACCCCCAAGAATGATCAGTTTTGATTTCATGGTGACTTTAACAGACCTGCTGGAAACAAGACCATGTGACCCACTTGCTAGAATAACAGGCCACATTAACAGCCCGGGTAACACTAACCAAATAACCCAAAGCCAACATATTTGTGTGCCTTTTATGCCTTGAGTCAAAGCACAAGTGCATTTTCTGGTATTTCGCAGCTGTCTGATGAATTGTCCTGAGAGAAGCGAGTAAAAATAGCTACTCCATGTTTATATGGTGGAGGAAGCTGTTATATTATTCATTTGAGCTGGTGCATCTGGTTATGCAATCTGCTTCCTCAGCAGATGAAGATGATAATGCATCCGTTTCTTTAGGAGTTCCTGTGGCCTTCCTCACATCCAACAACCCTATAATGTTGTGTTTTGGATGTATCAGTAACACTCTCTTTCCATCTACAGCTGTTTGGACAGCAGCGTCTGCTACGACAGCGACGAAACCAACGCTCGTAGCATCTCCAGCCTCTCCAACCGCTCCTCGCCTCTCTCCTGGCGCCACGGCCAGTCCAGTCCTCGTCTGCAAGCCGGCGATGCGCCTTCCTCCACTGGCTGCAGCTATTTGTCGGGCACCAAGTCCTCGTCCCAATTCACCTCTCACACGATGCCCGCTCGCTGCTCCAGCCGTCTCAGCCACACGTCACGCAGCGAGTTCATCGAAGGCCTGGACGCTGGAGACGGCGACCTCAAGTCTGGTTACCTGAGTGATTCCGATGTACTTTGCAAGAGCCTTAATGACGACGACGACGATGACAATTTGGCCAACGGGTGAGTGTTTGTTTGCTAAATATCAACTTGACACCACTGGAAGACTTCCTAATTTGAAGCGTCCATAAAGAATGAGACCAGGAGACGCAGTACGGTTGATAACCTGCCATGTAAGTACACTAGATTAAAAAGGCAACAGTGCATCAAACAGGGCTGATGCTAATTAGTCACATTACCAGAGAGGCCTGCAGAGATGCTGCGAATGATGAAATGCCTCCTGGTTCGACCGCAGCTTCATGGCATTACTACAGGACTCTCTAATATACATAAAAGTTACATAGAGCTCAATGAGTCATATCTGTTTCGTGACATGTGATTAGTGACAGCGGAGATGCTTGCATGTTTGTCTTGATTTATTTACGCTACCGTTCAAACATTTGGGGTTGGTAGGATTTTTGATTTTTTTAATCTCTTATGCTCACCAAGGCTGCATTGATTTGATTAAAAATACAGTAAAAACTGTCATATTGTGAAATATTATTACAAGTTTAAAATAACTACTTTGTATTTTAATATAATTTAAAATTGTAATTTATTCCTGTGATGCAATGATGAATTTTCAGCATCATTACTCCCGTTGAAAACCTTTTTTTAATGGTTCTTTGACGATTAGAAATTTAATAAACAGCATTTATTTTGAAATGGAAATCTTTTGCAGCCTAAGTGTATTTACTGTCACTTTTGATCAATTTAATAATTTGATCATTTCTTCACTTTTTGCTTTGAGGGGAACATAGTCATGAACATTTCAAAATCTGCCCACAGTGCTGGATTTTCTGGTGAATTTAGTTTTATATGGCTATATTTAAATTGGATTTTAAATGTCATTTACGTAGTTGTGGCTAGATTAACAAAAGAATTAAAGAGACTCTATATAAAGAGACTCTACACTTCATTTACATGAAGTGGTCGCATATCAGCACTTGGTTTGTAACGGCATCTTATGCAACAAATCTTTACATGTAACGCTCCACATTTTATGTCATTTGCGGTCCCGCCCGCATGCTTTACTGGTGTCAGTGTAAGTTGATTGTAGCCTGTAGTAACAGTGTTCATTTTGCAGGTATTAAATACACAATTTGTAGACCAATAGGTCAATATTTTGCTGCTTTACAGACAACAATATTCCACATGCCAAAATAATAGCAAGTGATCAAGTAGGCATTCAGCAGACACTTTTATCCAGCGATTTGCAGCTCAGTGACAATCCCTCCGGAGCTCAAGGGCACAATGACCGCTTGAACTGGCAACCTTCCACTTTCTGGCCCTTTGAATTTTAGCTGCTTTGTCACACCCAGCTTTATTTGAGTTTTTATTATACTTTTATTAATATATTCAAATAGCTTTATATATATATATACAATATAATTGATCAAAATACCATTTTTTGACCGTGACACCTTCGTTTCCCTTTTTTTGAAGGGTGTTGCTATGTTGTAGCTATGGGTGTTCCTAGGGTGTTGCTATTGAATTCTAGATGGTTGTAAGGTTGTTGCTAAATGGTTGCTTGGGTGTTGCTGTTGGTGTTGCTCTGTGATTTTTATTGTATTTTAGGTGGTTGCAAAGGTGTTGCTAGGGTGTTGCTATGTTGTTGCTATGGGTGTTCTTAGGGTGTTGCTATTGAATTCTTGATGGTTGTAAGGTTGTTGCTAAGTGGTTGCTAGGTTGTTGCTGTTGGTGTTGCTCTGTGATTTTAATAGTATTCTAGGTGGTTGCAAAGGTGTTGCTAGGATGTTGCTTTGTTGTTGCTATGGGTGTTCCTAGGGTGTTGCTATTGAATTCTTGATGGTTGTAAGGTTGTTGCTAAGTGGTTGCTAGGGTGTTGCTGTTGGTGTTGCTCTGTGATTTTTATGGTATTCTAGGTGGTTGCAAAGGTGTTGCTAGGGTGTTGCTATGGGTGTTCCTAGGGTGTTGCTATTGAATTCTTGATGGTTGTAAGGTTGTTGCTAAGTGGTTGCTAGGGTGTTGCTGTTGGTGTTGCTCTGTGATTTTTATGGTATTCTAGGTGGTTGCAAAGGTGTTGCTAGGGTGTTGCTATGGGTGTTCCTAGGGTGTTGCTATTGAATTCTAGATGGTTGTAAGGTTGTTGCTAAGTGGTTGCTAGGGTGTTGTTGTTGGTGTTGCTCTTTGATCTTTGTTTCCCTTTTTTTGAAGCACCTATAATGTCGGCAGAGCCAAACTTTTTTTCAGTGCACCAAGTCACCATTTGTGTCATTTTGCAAAGTCAAGCAATCTGTGAGGTCTTAGATTATTCAGAAAACTCAACGATTTCATTCTAATTTCACGCCATCGGAGTGACCTTGTGTTCCTCTTGGCTGCACGGAGTTTGATAGCAGAGTTTCTCAGTAGCTTCCCAATTTGAGGACTCCTTTATTGGCCTCGATCGTCTTTCTAATTCCTCTATCTGCTCTTTTTCTACAGAGAGTTTGAAATTATCAGCACAGCTCATTGCTCGGTCACACACCCTCAAATACACACATCGCACGTGAATTCAGATGATGAAATCCAGGCCAGTTCTCCTGGGCGTGAATCTGGGCTTTATCTGGGAAGCTCATGCAGAGGGATTTAGAGAGTGCCGCATGACGGTGGGGTGATCAAACCCAGCCCTCGTTCTCACTTTCTACTGGCGGTGAGAAGAGAGAGAAACTTGCATAACAAGAGACTTCACTGTAACTGATGGACAGAGAGTTTTGGGTCAGTTGAAGGAACTGTCACGTTATTGGGCCAGTTAATGTCATGCAAAACGTTTTCGCAAATCATGAGAATTTTTCTGCTTGTTCAGTTCACTTAAATAAATTAAGTTGGCATAATACAATTGTTGAACATTTTACTTTGAGACTACATGTTTTTGTTGCATTAACAGAAACTGCATGGCTGGATTTTTAGTTCCCGGCATTTTCAAGGAAAGTTAAAGACCTGTTAATGTGTTTAATGTTGGGCATTTAAAGGAGTGTCTGTTGTTGAAGTCTTTGTGGTCACCATCGTGCTGAAGCGTGGGAAATGTGGTTAGCTTGTGTTGTATGGTGTCGCATCATTCAGTGAACATAATGTGGATGTCAGTGCGGTGGCAAACTAAACTAAACATGTTAAAAATGAAGATAAATTCATTTCATGTAAATACTAGTGATGGGAGGTCTGATTCTTGTTCATTCGGACAGTTCGTTTCAATGAACCGGCTCAAAAAATGATTCACCAGTTTGTTTACGTACACGCACAATGATGCGACGTATACGCAAGATTATTAAAGCACCCAATAATGATGTTTTACTTGTGTCTACATCATATAAACTCATCTTAATCAACTCATCTCCGAACTGTTTCCTCGAGAACTCGAGAAGGTTTGTAAACATTAACCGACTCTTGAACTGCCATCAGTACTGACGACGACTCGAGAGCTACTGCCATCGGATCTCTGATATATTTCCAATGTGTTTTATTTGTTATATTTAAAAAACGGGATCTTAGGATTATACTCATGGATATTGGCTCATTTTGAGACAAAGTGACTGTCAAGCACATCCAAAAGTGAGTTTTATGAGTAACTTGTTGATCTGTGTTGAGCTTCAGACGGTTCAGTTCGGTTTGGTGAACTGGTTCATCCACTTCACTGAAAAGAATCGATTCAAAAGAATGATTCGTAAAGAATGACATCGCTAGTGAATACTTTGCCTGACAAAAACGGAGTAAAATCAAAGTTATGTATATATCCGGGTTGTTAAATTTACTTAACATGGTTAAGTGGATTGTACTTAATTTCATGTGTGACATTTACTGAGAGCAAAAACTTGCAAATAAAAGTATTATAGTTTCTTTAAAAGATTTTTCTCACACGTAAAAAAATATGTTTGGAAGAAAAAATGGTTATTTATAATATTTTTAAATTATTTAATATTTATCATATTAAAATATAATGTTAGTAGGGCAAGAACAAATCTGAAATACAGGCCAAATTAAGGCCAAGAAAAGAAGAAAATCCTTGTTATTGAGCTCTAGTAAGTGTATAATTTTAACTGTACGTTCTAGTTTGCGTAAATAAATGAATTTAAGTTCAAATGATGCTCAAACTAATTGTTTTGTTCAAAAGGCTTAATTTACTTGCATGGAAAAGTTGAGCGTTGAGTGTTTTTATCTTTTACGTTTCTAATACAGGCCTTTAATTGTTTTGTTTTGCTCCTTTTGACTGCTCGTGGCATATTGGTGATTTGTGCAGAAGAATTGCTCGAGTTATTTCAGGGAAGACGAGTCTGAATGTCGTAACCATGGAGATGAGCTGGCGAGGAGAGCTCAGGTTTTCCCTCGCAGACGCTTCAGTCTTCCGCCATCGATTCCATGTTCTTGAGCGATAGTGTTGCGAGTGAATAGATGTTAATACCAATGTAATATGTATCGAAGGAGAACCATATTGATATAGTGTACAAGACAAGAAGGGCTGTGATTAGTTTTGAGATTTGTCAATAAAAGTGGACAGAATAACACAGATCATAAGCTGGAAGGTGACAATATGTTAGCTTTTGCAAGATAGAGTTAAGTGGTGGTTTTCGATGTGCCACCTGCTGATGTTTGCAATTCCTGGGCACAGTTTACAAATATAGGTAAAAAGCGAAGTCGGAAGTTAGACAAATAATGTGTATTGATTGTGTCTGGCCTGAGGCTGTAGCACACGCGCATGTTTCCATGAGCTCCGCGGTGTATTGCTGTGTCTCCGGAGACTCACCCGTTCTGTTCCCATTCATGGTCAAACCCATCCTGAATCTTTAATGGTAATGCGAAGTGATTTAGAAATGCTATGTTTTGTTATTAGTTGTCTTTAGGACCAGGGGCGTATTTTGAGCACCATTAAGATGCTCAAAATAAGACCATATTTTACGTCAAAAATCTCATTACAAGTACGAAAAATAATATGATATTATATAATGAATTATATTATATTATATATGTTTTTTGAATGTACTTATAAAATATAATTATATATATAATATAAATAATATATTTTAAAATGAAATATATTATAAATATATTATTTGTGTATGTCTATATATATAAGTAATATAAAATATAAAATAATATAATAAATAATATTATATTATTTGTCTATACACAATATATATATACATATATATATATATATATATATATATATATATATATATATATATATATAAATTTGAATGTATAATTATTAAAGTAAATAAATAAAAAAAATAGATACTCTGAAGCATTTGTTTAATTTATGTTGAATCAGTTTTAATGGAAAATATTTAATGTTTTTTTGTAAAACATTCAGATGCATTTAATTCATTAATGAGGATTTCAGGGTAAAAATGTTGCTGTAAAAATTAGCTTACAAATGCAGAATATATTAATAGTTTTTTGTATGCTATTTTATTTTTTATTTGAGTGTGATTTTGTTTTTTTATGTCATTCATTCTTGCACGTTAAAGCCTGGTTTCACAGACAGGGCTTAGATTAAGCTAGGATTAGGTTTTATAAACCTTAGAAAAAAGCATTACTGATGTGCTTTTTGAGATAAAACAATGGCACTGACATGTTTTAAGATATATTAATGCAAGTTACTTCCAGTTAAAACAGTTCAAACATGCATTTTAGTCTGGGATGAGCGTAAGCCATGTCTGTGGAACGGGGTTGGACACTGAAAATAAAGATGTTACTTTAACCTTTTTTCGTATTGTCTCATCATCAAGGGTCTAAGTGCCGTTCCATGTTCTCGTCTCCGTATGTCCCCGTGGCACTGATGATATTACGCTCTCATGTTTCACCCTAAAGCTTGACCGTTTGTGTGAAAGGGTTTTTACGATGACTCAGAAACATGTGAGATTGTGAAGTCCCGAGATTCTAGGCTCCTAAAGAAGCACATGGTTCGGTTACACTGTCAATTATGGTCAGTGCTCTGTGATGCTGAGAGATCACAGGGTGAGCGGTTTGGGCTTGACCTGAATACATCTATCCTCCGTCTCTCTCCAGCATTTCAAGAGAAAGAGAGAACAGTCCGACAGGCAATTTTGCTATTTGGCTGATTGATTGACCTAATGGTAATTATAAAACTCACAACAGCCCGTCCAGAATTCTCTTTTTGTCACATTTGACACGTGGAATTAGTAATGGGATAAACAGATTTTTACACTTCCTGAACAGAATGTGAGCAGTGTTTGCCTGAGCCGATGGTTGCAAGGGTGTTTCAATGTGGCTGCTAAGTGATTGCTAGGGTGTTGCTATGTTGTTGCTATGGGTGTTCCTAGGGTGTTGCTATTGTATTCTAGATGGTTGTAAGGTTGTTGCTAAGTGGTTGCTAGAGTGTTGCTGTAGATGTTGCTCTGTGATTTTTATGGTACTCTAGGTGGTTGCAAAGGTGTTGCTAGGGTGTTGCTATGTTGTTGCTATGGGTGTTCCTTGGGTGTTGCTATTGTATTCTAGATGGTTGTAAGGTTGTTGCTAAGTGGTTGCTAGGGTGTTGCTGTAGGTGTTGCTCTGTGATTTTTATGGTACTCCAGGTGGTTGCAAAGGTGTTGCTAGGGTGTTGCTATGTTGTTGCTATGGGTGTTCCTAGGGTGTTGCTATTGTATTCTAGATGGTTGTAAGGTTGTTGCTAAGTGGTTGCTAGGGTGTTGCTGGGGTGTGATTGCTATGGTATTCTAGGTGGTTGCAAAGGTGTTGCTATGTTGTTGCTATGGGTGTTCCTAGGGTGTTTCTATTGTATTCTAGTGGTTGTAAGGGTGTTGCTAAGTGGTTGCTAGGGTGTTGCTCTGTGATTGCTATGGTATTCTAGGTGGTTGTAAGGGTGTTTTTATGTTATTGCTTTGTGTGTTGCTTTGCGGTTGCTAGGTTATTGCTATTGTATTCCAGGTGGTTGTAAGGGTGTTGCTATGGTGTTGTAAGTGGTTGCTAGGGTGTTGCTATGTTTTTGCAATGGGTGTTGCTCTATAATTTCTATGGTATCCTAGGTGGTTGTAAGGGTGCTGCTATGTTGTTGCTAGGGTGTTGCCATTGTATTGTAGGTTCGTTGTAAGGGTGTTGCTAAGTGGTTGTTAAGGTGTTCTAGGTGGTTGTATCCTTCCTCCAAAGGGAGTTTTTTTCACAAATTTTTTTTCATCCACTGGGTAAAAATTGCAATACACTGTAAAAAATAAATAAATAAATATATATATATATACACCCATATATATATTTGAAGTTGTAAACAAAACCAATTATTCAGAATTGCATATTTACAGAAGTGCATATTTAATACATGTTGCTTGCCGTTTCTTTTGTAATTATTTGTGAAATTATTGAGTGAAAATCATACATCTTTTTTTTTCAGTGTGGTTTTTTTTTTTTTCAAGAACCTAAGATTATAGAGTTAAAATATAAATATCTTACACTGTTAAGAAATATCTGGTGATGCACAGTAAGGTATGGCTGGTTTCATCCCAGTAATCCTACGTCCCGTCCCTCTCTTTCTTTCTCCGTGTTGCAGCGCATGAGGTTGGGATGTGTTGCCATAGTAACCCCCATCAGCCTGACTCTGTGTGACCCAGTGAAACATGGTGTGTCAGTGTATTAGCGTGTGTGTGTGACTGCAGATGGAAAATGGCTGCATATTACAATGCAGGGCTGGAGTGAGAGGCTAATGAACTGCTGTGTGCCATTGATTCTGTATGTGTTAGTAATCATTTCAGCATTCGTTTTCTTCCTGTTTCTTTTCAGGCAGGGTTTTCACATATAAGATTGGAAGCACAGTGCAGATTACACCAAAGAAGTTATTTAGCACATCTGGAAACTGCATTGAGGTTATAGTTGCATAAATGGTTGTTTGAATGAGGAATATATAAGAAATGTGGATTTGCTGATAGTTTATTATACAACAGTGCAAAAAATACACACACTGTTTGAATCATTTTAATTAAAAAAAAATTGTAAAAATGCTACAGTGAAAACTGTTAACTCATCACAAAATTGTATTAAAAAAGACAGTGCATGTAGGTTTAGTATAAATATTGTAAAAAATCTTTTTTGTTGTTTTCAATTTGACAAGTATATGAATTACCACATTCTTTATGATTTTTGTTTTTACATTATATCATAAAAATAATATATTTTACAAGGGAATGCATGCAATGGAAAAATATTAAAATATTTATAATAATTATAAAAACAATAGAATTATAAAACCCTGTCAGGGTTTTATCTGTGTATGAGTGTAACATTTTAGTGTATTAAACAGAATTTTTTAGTTCAAACTTGGTTTATTGACAAATTAATTTCCATTTATAGCTGAAATTAGTCAACAAAATTACAAGCCATACTGCCTGAAATGTATTTTTAATAGGTTTTGGAAACCAAAGCTACATATTTTTAACTTTAAAGGGGTCAATCATTATGATTTCACTTTTTTAACTTTAGTTAGTGTCTGTTTGATCATAAAAACATCTGCAAAGTTACGACGCTCAAAATTCAATGCAAAGGGAGATATTTTCTTTTACAGAAATCGCTGCAACAAACGGCTGGTAGAGACTACAATGAGCTTCTTCACGGGTTTGTGACATCACTGACCCTAGAATTTACATAAACTCCGCCCCTGAGAACACACAACAAAGGGGGAGGGGCCATGTTGGGCTGCTTTAGAGAAGAGGAAGACTTGGTGTAGTAGAGTGTTGTTGATGCCGCCATTTTACGCCGGACTGCTTCACAAAGGAGGATCAATTCAAGATTAACATGACGGCACATACTCGTGATGAGTTGAATCAACTCCACTGAGTCTCTCCATCAGTGTCGACTCCGGTTTGAACAATGTAAGGATGAACACAATCCTCATTTTGGCTGCGTGAGATTCTCCAGCTTTGACGTTGTTGAGCTGTTAAAGCTCCGCCCTCTCCTAGAAAGGGGGAGGGAGCAGCAGCTCATTTGCATTTAAAGGTACAAACACAAAACGGCATGTTTTTGCTCACAGCCAAATAGGGGCAAATTTAACAAGCTATAATAAATGATCTATGGGGGATTTTGAGCTGAAACTTCAGACACATTCTGGAGACACCAGAGACTGATATTACATCTTGTGAAAGGGGGTATAATATGTCCCCTTTAAGTTAACTTCCAAACACTTAGCAAGGATCACAGCAACATAGTTGGATTTTATGCAGTCTGTTCACAGGTGTGAGGTTTTCGTGTAATTCAAGGCCTCGTTCCCAATGCATTTTCACAGGATGCAATCCATTAACCACAAGAGGAAAGCTGACCAGACTAGATCTCTGACCATGTGGACATCAGTTGTGCTACAGATAAATAAACACACACACACACACACACATGCCATAGGAACATCTGGAGAGGTGTCTGGGGTCTTGAGGGATATTATTCTAGGACTCCCATGACATACACTCTATGTGTGGTCAGGCTGAATGCTGGACGCGTCAGGCATGTCATCTCTTCTGCATCGGTTTGTGCATGACAGACTTCACTGTGCTCCTCACTGAGGGTGTGACGGGGGTCCTGCTTCACATGTTATGACCCCTGCTGGAAAGATACTGTAACTGCAGAAGTCTTTAGTTTAGCATTTGTGCCATTTTCTCACCGCTTGTGGGTGTTTCATGTGGGTGTCAGTGAATTATTTCCTTTATTATGTTCCTTTTGTGGCAACGCAACCATTTTTGGTTCCCCAATGAACCTTTCAGTGGATGGCTGAAACATTTTTTTTTCTAATTGTGAAGAACATTTTAAAAATCTGAACCTTTTTTTAACTATAAAGAAGCATTTGTGGAATAGAATTGATCCATGATCTTCCCAATGAAGAGTGTAAATAAATAAAAAGCTCTCAAAATGCTCTTATACTCATTGGAAAGGAAAACAATTTTTTTTTTTTTTTACATGTCTAATGTTTTTCTTGACCGCTGTGAGATGAAAATGAGAGCAAATTGACACCTTTTTACTTCATTTTTCTGTTTTTCAAATCAAGCAATCTGAGTTTCAGAAGAGATGTGCTGCTCAGATTTGCTAAAATGCCCAAATCTGCCGTCAAAATCTACAATCTCAATGTGTAAACAGATTTCTCATCACATTTTCCCAGAGCACATTTTTTCAAAAAATTTTTTTTTAGCTCTTTACACTTTTAAAAATTTATGACAACAATTGACATTTTTTAGGGTATTTTCATTCCTAAAATGTAGCATGATTCATAACCGAGAAATCTCCCGAACTATAAAAGTGCAACCTCTGAGCAATGAAGTTCTTCTGGGCATTTGCATGGGAAGTGTGCATGACTTTTATTAATGTTTCAGGTTTGAGCTGCTGTATTGTGGTTTGAGAGATTCACATCATTCGTTTCCTGTTCTGTGAACATAACTCACAATCTTACATCTTGATCTAACAGATGCTTGGTGTAAAAGACCCTCCAAAGCACTTTGTTGTGTGAAAGTCAGTCATTTTCTAACACGTGCACATTTGTTCATGCAAAAGCAGTTTGATGGGATTGAAGTATTTGATTTATAGTTTGGCTGAAATCTTCATTTAATAACTGTGGCAAAAATGAATTCATGACACAAGGATATAAAAGTGAATGATGTGTTGTTATTCATGCACTGCATTGGTCTAAATCCCAGAGTCCAATTATTATGTCTTTAGGAGCTTGTTGCACAAGTAAACTGTGTTCACTTAATGCTTTTAGTCTGGTTGGGCAGATGTGATGACTGTGAAAAGTGTTTATCGTAATGCCAAACAACAAAAATGTGCATGCAATAGGTTGTTTTTTTTACTTATTTCTATAGATTTTGTAACCAATTTAACTCTCATAATATGATGTATTTTAGACAGAAACAGACATTTTTTGAATTTCACATTTTTTGAATTTGAATCCCACTGTAGATTTCGCCTCATTACATTCTTGTTCTGACTGCTGGCCAGCTTAAAGGGGTCTTATTATGCCCCTTTTTCACAAGATATAATATCAGTCTCTGGTGTCTCCAGAATGTGTCTGTGAAGTTTCAGCTCAAAATCCCCCACAGATCATTTATTATAGCTTGTCAAATTTGCTCTTATTTGAGTGTGAGCAAAAAAATAATAATTTTTGTGTGTGCCCCTTTAAATGCAAATGAGCTGCTGCTCCCGGCCTCCTTTCCAAAAGAGGACGGAGCTTTAACAGCTCAACAACAATGAAGCAGGAGAATCTCACGCAGCCAAAATGAGGATTGTGTTCATCGTTACTTTGTTCAAACCGGAGTCGACACTGATGGAGAGACTCAGGAAGAAGTTACAACTTTTAGACGCTTCTGAACAGTTAAATGTATATAGTTGCTGTGGAGTTGATCAACTCATCACTAGCATGTGTCGTCATGTTCATCTTTTGTGCAAATCCCTCATTTGTGAAACAATCCGGCGTAAAATGACGGCATGGCAACAACACTTTACGACAACTCTTCCTCTTCTCTAAAGCAGCACAACATGGACTTTAGACTTTGTACTAACTATAAGTTTCTTTGCCACTAAATATCAGCTAATTACGGTGGCCGAGAGAGCTCAACGCGCTGCGAATAAGAAAACACATGCAAATAAAAAAAACCGTGATCATCAGTTTGACAACACATGTGCTGCAAATCCTCACAACACATGCAAACTCAAAAACGCACTGCATATGCAAAAACACCCTACATTTACAAAAAGCGCTGCAAATAGCTCAAACCACAACGGAAATGTTTCAAGGGGGACCCCAAAAAAGTGACGGACCCTACTAGGATGTGCGTCCAAAACCAGTTCAACTCACCCTTCACTTATTCACTGATCCCTATATAGTGAACGGCATTTGAGTGCACAAAGTGTTCACAATCATGAAATACTATAAAAACTGCAAACAAAAATAAACAACTGTACATTATTTCACATATTTTTTTTTTTAATAAAGTGTTTTTTAGTTTGCTAGAAGCTCACGCTCACAGATGACATGTTCGTCACATTAGTACGCTACAGATGATCAACGAATATTTTTAAATCATCCACTAAATGATCATCTCTTAAAGTTTAATGAGTGAACAAAAATGCCACATATTAAAACACTTTTCTGTTAGTGAAACACATTACATTGAGTTAATGCCTACGTAATATATTTTAATATTTTTTAGTTTGTGCTGTTGTCAAGTAGGGTCCGTCACTTTTTGGGGTCCCCCTTGAAACATTTCCTTTGTGGTTTGTGCTGTTTGCAGCGCTTTTTGCAAATGTAGCGCGTTTTTGTATTTGCAGCGCGTTTTTGAGTTTGCATGTGATGTGAGGATTTGCAGCACATGTGTTGTCAAACTGATGATCACGTTTTTTTTTTTTAATTTGCATGTGTTTTCTTATTTGCAGCGCTTTGAGCTCTCTCGGCCACCGTAGCTAATTCTCATTGGAGTATTAGTAGTCTGTTAGGGTTAGGTTCAGGTTAACAAGTTGTCATGTAATTGCAAAGTTACTAAGTTAGTAGAATGTCTAATGGACCATCGAAATAAAGTGTTTCCAAATGTCTTATTCTGAGGTTTAATGAAACTTTAATGAAAACCCTGTACATTTATAGGCCCTTTAGGGCTGGAAAGATGCAGCTATTTGCAGATACACACAGTGTACATGTTATGATTATCCGTGTTTCCAGATGATGCGCATACATAACCTCGTGGCTGAAGGAGCGCAGGCCACACACAGTGTGTTTGGGATATATATCTGTGTGTGGTTATGTGTGTATTTGTGTATAGGTATAGACATGGTTCGGCACCACTGGAGCCACATGAAAGAAATGAGATGAACAGGAAGATATTCGAGCCTCATTTCACTCAATAACTCGCCCACAGATAATATTCCTGCGTTTCTCCGTCCTTCTCATGCTCATATGGTGCTCGTCGAGTCTTTCCCCCGCTGGACTGAAGCTCTCGACATCAAAGGTGAACAGAGACAAATGTGTGCAAATCCTCCATGTGTATTTGCAGTGTGTTTGCTGGTGTGGAAAAGCCATCAAGCGTCTGTCATGGGAAGCTTGTGTGTTTCTGGCTTTAGCTGGTTCAGACACTTAAGCAGAAGTTCATCTCACCGGTATTTCAGTAGATGGATGGTGCTGTAAATTTCAAATTGAAAAGCACAAAAACCGCCTGTGACATGTCAGCAGGAGTGGTGAAGGAAGTAAGGCACATCACAGATACTACCTGAGTTCGAAATATGTTAAAAATGGGTCCCAGCGGTTATTTAATAATAAAGTGTTTATTGTGTAGGATCAGGTGTTGGGAGGGCTTTATTGTCCCAATAAGGTGGTATTATGTTATTATTGCATGTGCTCTTTTGTAATATACTAAATACTGAGGTGCAATCTGTATCTAATTTACACTTAGAACCATTTTTTATTTTATTGCAAAGAAAATAGGCTACTGCTATTTTACTTAGTGTAAAGAATCTATCCCTATTTGCATATAGCTTCATATTTATGTGGAAACTGTGATAGATTTTTGAATAGAAAGTTGAGAAGAACGGCATTTGTATGAAATAGAAAACTTTTGTAATGTTATAAATGTCACTTCTCATCAGATTTCCCGCTAAAAAGTTTAGGTTAAAAACCCAGATTGGGTTGAAAATGGACAAAGCCAGCGATTGGGTTGTTTTGGGTTTGCGTAACCTGCTGGGCAGATTTATTTAACCCAATTATTGTTTAAAAATGACTGTATGACTGGTTTAAAATGAACCCAAAATAGTTTGGAAATTAAAAATCAGACACATAATTGCACTGTAAAAAAAGAAGAAGAAAGAATTGTTGATTCAACTTAAAAAAGTAAGTAACCTGATTGCATTAAAATTTTGAGTTAATGCAAAGAAGGCGATTGGTTTAATCAATTTAATCATATTATGTTATCTGAACCACATTAATTATTGCATCTGATTTGAAAAAATGTGATAACAAATCATGAAAATCTTTTTTTTTACAAAGCACTAGAGGCAACAATAATAATAATAATCCATCAACATTTATTAATAAGCAATTAGAAATTAAACATTAAACATACTATGTTGGGCTATTTACCAAAATGTTTGAGTTTTGAATTGATGTAAGCACACTTGTATTTCAAATTTAATATGGACACAATTATGTATATTTACATTAAATGACTCCACAATATTTGGTTTGTAATTGAAAATGTATTTGTTCAAACGTATTATTTTATACAAATAAACAAAGTATGTTTTATATATTAAAATAATCTCATGAATAAAAGTAAATAGTTAACCCAACTGCTGGGTTATTTTTTGAACCCAGTCTTTGGGTTAAAGTAACCCACAGTTGGGAAGGTCCAATGTTAACCCATAGTTGGGTTATTTTTAACCCAACATTTTTTAGTGAGTATTAATAAATGTTCATTTCCAACATTTTAAGCAAGCAATACAGTAATTTTTAAATAATAGTTGAGACTGTCCAGCAGGTTCAGCAAACATTTAACCCAACCAGGTGTGGGTCTGTCCAATTTCAACCCAAACTGGGTTGTTTTTTAGAGTCCTGTCATTTAACCAAAGAGTAACCGTATCCTGAACATGATCAGGTCCAGTAATGCGGCTGCATTTGTACACGCTGGACTCTGCTGTACATCTGGATACAATTACCAGCTCTTCGGGAGGTGGGGGTGTTTTACGGGGGTGTTGCCTGTGAAAGAGGGACTCCTGGTCTCAGTCGGATAGTTTCAATGGATGAGAGTTGGATTAAGAGCGAACAAAGACAGGATGACTGTGCGTGATTTCGCGTGACTCACCGCCGGCAGAGATCAGCGATGAATGAAGGATTCTCGCACAGGGAGTTTCGCCCTCTGACGACATCTGCGTGTCTGAACACAACGATGTTCTTTCCAAAGTGAGTAAAGGGTTTTTTGGGGTTTTTTTTATTAACAGCAATATGTTTTATTTACTTTTTTTTTTTTTCAATGGACGCTGTTCTGTATTATTTATTATAGAACGGATGAATTCGGTTCCAAATTCTGATTAAATAAATTGAATTCGAAGTGAAATACGCACACCTGCGACCACACATTAGTTGAATGATTTATTAATGAGCGAAATAGCTTACAGTTGCTAATGAACTATATAAATTTATTTTCGTTATTATAGTTGTCGTTAGATTAAATATTTAATAATTTACTGAACTTAATGATGTACTTTCATTTTTCATTTGAGTTTAGGTTTCAGTCATTTTCATAGTTTATGCTTTTTGAATTCCTTTTTGACTATTTCCGTTGTATTTTCACGTCTTAATGAATGACTTCAGTTAGTTGACAATTCTAATTTTCGATTATGTTCCGAATGGAATATTTCAATTGCTGAAAAGAGTTTTAGATGTGTATAACAACACTGCTGATGTAATTGTGTACTGTGCACGACTTTAAATAAATCCTATGGTGCAAACAGATGCAGTGAAAAATGAGAAAAGGCTCTTTAAAGAAGAAATGCAGCGGCTGCTTTTAGTTAGAGACTGACCAGACACTGCAACACCTATACATAAAGAGCGTGTTCATGTTTACAGAGGTCAAGGTTGAGTCTAATTGGGATTTTTAAAGGGTTTCCGTCCTTTTGAAGCGGAAGGATATTTTATTAGTCGGTTTACTGTTGGAGTAACCGTGCTTGTTTGAATCGGTCACCTGGTCAATAAATCAAGACTCGCTCTTTTTTTTTTCTCCGTGTGTATTGTGATGGATTTTTTCACCATTATGGGTGTAACTCAAAATATAGTCACAGCTGATATGAGTGCTGGGAGTTGTCACAAAGCCCCAGATGCTTTTCATATGGAGTAAAGTTGGGAGGAGAGCATAATTGCTCAATATTCCAAGCCCAACAAAACCTCCCCACCCAAAGTCATTTTTTAATCGCACAGAATACAAATCAACCAGCAAATCTGAACTACAGCCAGAATGAACAATGGTTTAATACTCTGTCATCGAGTATTTTAGTCAAATTTGCTCAACTGATCTGAGTTTTCTTAAGCACATGCACGATCCTTTCTTCATGAAGACCCCAAAGGACCTGTTAAAGTTAAAGTGTCAACACTTTTTTTGTGAGAGTAAAACCTAATTTTTTCTTACACTGTCGTCTTTTCCCCGTTTTAAACTCGTACCTTTTGGGCTGCATTTTCACGGCAGCTGTGATGAACGATTTCCTGAGTTATTTGGCGGTTTCCACTTGAGATTGACGGCACCGTTGCCCATTCCGGAGACCACAGCGGTTCCTCACGAATCGCCCCTCAGCCCAATATAGAGACAGCAAGCGTTTCCTGAGAGACTGAACAGAGCCGAGGGTGAAACTCTGACGAACCAAAGCTTTCCTCGGCCTCCTTTCTGCTCGGAGACGTCAATCAGAGCGTTTATGTGAACAATGTCAGCTCGTGTCTGAATGTTTGAGTTATTGTAGTTTTATTTAGAATTAGCTTATATTTTGATATTTTCGTTTTTTTTTTATTTGAGAAATTTTACCAAGTGCTTTTGTCTTTGTTACATACATATATATTTGAGCCTTAATTTACTTTTATTTCAATTTTAGCACTTCAGTCAATTTTCTAGGGAACATTTCTAAAATTCGTTGTTTTTTAAGTTTAAGCTTAAGTTAAACTTATCTAATATTTAAATTTTTCTTTCCGCTTTTTTCAGTTAACGGAAACCATTTTTGATAGTTTTACGACTGTTTATAACCACTTAGCAACCACCAAGACCACCTTAGCAACTGCCTTGACAAGTTGGCGTTTACCCAGGATGCTTTATACACTGTTAAAAAATGACTGTAAATTTTACAGTATAATACGGGCAGCAGGGTTGCCAGCCAATTACTGTAAAATTTACAGTAGTGTTCCTGTAATTTAATTTACAGAACTTCCCTTTATTCTCTGATTACAGTAAATAACTGTATTTTTTTTAAATTACGAAGGGTCAATTTACAGCTATATTCTGTAAATTTGAGTCAAAGCAACACGTGACCCCAGAATGCATTGCAGTTTACAGCAATATGCTGTAAAATTAAAAAACAGCCAGCGGCTGTAAAATAATGCTGTAATTTTTACAGTAATTCATTACAGTACACTGTTAAAAATTACTGTAAATTTTACAGTATAATAATTGCAGCAGGGTTGCCAGCCAGTTACTGTAAAATTTACAGTAGTGTTACTGTAATTTAATTTACAGAACTTCCCTGGATTCTCTGATTACAGTAAATAACTGTATTTTTTTTTAAATTACGAAGGGTCAATTTACAGCTATATTCTGTAAATTTGAGCCAAACCAACACGTGACCCCAGAATGCATGGCAGTTTACAGCAATATGCTGTATTATTAAAAAACAGCCAGCGGCTGTAAAATAATGCTGTAATTTTTACAGTAATTCATTCTGTTAAAAAATGACTGTAAATTTTACAGTATAATAATGGCAGCAGGGTTGCCAGCAAGTTACTGTAAAATTTACAGTAGTGTTACAGCACTTATTTTACAGCAATATGCTGTATTATTAAAAAACAGCCAGCGGCTGTAAAATAATGCTGTAATTTTTACAGTTATTCATTGCAGTGAGTTTTGCACATGACAACTAGTTGTTTGGTCTTTTCATTATGTAATATCTCAGTAACGATAATCGCAATTCCCGTTCAAACGAGACTGAATCTAGCTGACACAGACTTTGGCCAACTTTTGGCTCCAGTGTGCCACCATTACATTTCAAACGGATGGAAATGGAAGCTGAAGTGGAAAAGAAAAGCATTAAGAAATGTCCTTGCGGGAGTCGTCTCTAACCATTGAGACATGTAGGCAAGTCCATTCTCTCCCCTCCGTGCCCACACAACCTGTAATTAGCACAAATTGCTGGCTCCTTAAGTTGTTCTTCCGAACATCAACAAGCCATTTTTGTCCTCTGATTCTTTGGCAGCCATAATTCCCTTTTCCATCTCTCTTAGACTCTGCTGAGTCTGAAACCACAAAGTACTTTAGACCCAACACGATAGCAGATAGAGACAGACAGACATCTACAGTGATTGTGACTCAGGTTCATTTTTAACATCCCACTTGTGTCATTTGCTTAAAGACTCTTCAATGACTCTTTGAAGAACTTTCATTCCACAATCATTTTCACTGTGTTCTTGAGTTTTAATTTTCTTTGACACTATTTTTTTCCTTTAAAAAAACAAACAAACACTATCCTTAACCCTGTGATGCACAAATTATTAATTTTTAATTAAATTACTTAAATAAATAATTATTAATTAATTAATTCATTATAATAATATTAAAATAAATAATTATTGAATTGTTTATTATTATTAAATTACTGAATATGTAGTTGTTTGTTTGTTAGCATATATTCATTTCTTCTTCATCTTTTTAATTTTAACCAAGAATATAATCATTTGTCCTTTTTCTGAACTTTTATTTTGAGAGAATTATACATGTTTATTGCATCTTTTTGTTAAGAATGTAATTATCTCATCCTTTTTTTATTTTAAATATTATTTCTTATTTTAAATTTTATTTTATTTTTTATTTTAAGAACGTTGAATATCCATTTACTTCACAAATTTTTACTTTTTATATATATATTATACTTAAAAAACTTAATATATACATAATATATAATATATATAAACTAAATATTATACTTAAAAATATATATATATAAAATATATATATATATATATATATATACATTTATTTATTTAAGTTTTTATTTTGAGAGAGTTAAGGCCCGTTCACATCAAGGACGATAACGATAAAGATATTGTTCTAAATATAAAAGAATAGCAGAGTTCACACCACAACTATAACGTTAACAGAGAACCAAAACCGTTGGAATATTTTTTTTCCAACTGAAGAGCAATTAAAAGCATTGTCAGCCAATCAGAATGCATCCTGCCTTAAAGCGTTCGAGCATTTAAAGCGGCAGACGACAAAACCGCAGCGCGCGTATAAACAGAACGATATCGTGACGCTGATACAGTTGTCATTATAGTTATCATTCTTGGTGTGAACGGGCCTGTTGAATTCATGTTGTCATAAAAAGTAGAGTTAAGCGTAGAGCTGATAAAATCTGCTGAGTTTTAAAATGTGCAGAGCATTTGTGTCGAATACATATGAATGTTTCGGGCTGAAATAGCGCAAGACTGAAGATGAATCATTATGATCCCAGTGTGGCTTTCCCTCTTTTAGAACAGATGGACAAAACCCCAAGCTCTAGCGTTTGCCAGAACAGCCCGTCCGTAGTTACGGCACGGAGGTTTTGCCAATCATAAACTCGCTGACCTTAATCTTTAGCGTTCCATTTGCTACCCTTCATTCTGTTTTGCATCTATATCCTCTAGCATGTTTTTGGGAAGTAAATGCAAGTCTGTGCCAAAGCCAGAATTGAGCTTGTGTGGTAGATGGAGTCTCTGGTCATATGGTGAAGACATCTGTCCCATTGTGATACTCCCATTGAGATCCTACTGCCTGTTCCCGGGTCAGCTAATGGAGCAGAAAAGTTTCCTATGATGGATATTTCAATGTTATGATGCCTTTCTCCACTGACTTTATGATGTTCAAAGCGTTACTAAGGATGCTGATTTTTAGGCAGATTGAGATGGCGAACGGGAACATGGTTTGAGTGACATTAGCAACACATTATTAACTGTTTGATAATGTAGGCAAGCCAAAGGCTAATCATATCAATTACAGCAAACGCTCTTGTAAAAGAGCTCTTCTTCTTTTTCTTGTTTCTGGATCAAACATAAATGGCTGAATTAAAACAACATTTCCACTTGTCATTGCGTCACGTTTACTACAGTTGACCGAGTGGATCAGGTAATCCGGGCTGCTGCGAGTGAGTGGAGGCGGAGACCAATTAGCATATTCATGAATCTTCATGCACTAAATGAAGTTGCATTCAGGCTATTTGAGGGCATGAAGAAATTATTTTCTTTTTTAAATATGTCATTTTGAGGATCAAAGATGATTTTAAGAGATAAAACTATTGACTGCAGGGGGACTTCAAAAAGTAATGCCATAGAATAACCCATTTTTGGTTTCCCAAAGCACCTTTCAATGAAAAGAACCATTATTTTTTTATTTCTTAGTGTGAAGAACATTCTAATAATCTAAATAAATAATTATTAATTCATTCATTCATTATAATAATATTAAAATAAATGATTATTGAATTGTTTATTATTATTAAATTACTGAATATGTAGTTGTTTGTTTGTTAGCATATATTCATTTCTTCTTCATCTTTTTAATTTTAACCAAGAATATAATCATTTGTCCTTTTTCTGAACTTTTATTTTGAGAGAATTATACATGTTTATTGCATCTTTTTGTTAAGAATGTAATTATCTCATCCTTTTTTTATTTTAAATATTATTTTTTATTTTAAATTTTATTTTATTTTTATTTTAAGAACGTTGAATATCCATTTACTTCACAAATTTTTACTTTATATATACATATTATACTTAAAAAAACTTAATATATACATAATATATAATATATATAAACTAAATATTATACTTAAAAATATATATATAATAATAAAAAAAAAAAAAAAAAAAAATATATATATATATATATATATACATTTGTTTATTTATTTTATTTTATTTATAAGAACATTCTAATAATCTAAAGAACTGTGAAGTTCCACTATAAAGAACTTGAAAGATTCTGTGGATCTTAAAGGTTCTTCATGGAACATCAAACCTTTCTTTTTAAGAGTTATACTTTCTCTACACAATACAATACAAAGAGGACACTGACAACGTATGAAACAGTTTCATATTTAAAATATTGTAATTTTTTAAAGAAGTTTAATCAATAAATAGCGTCTAGTGTGTCTTTAATGTGTCGTGACAGATCGCTGTAGCTCCTCGATCATCTCTTCATACTAGTTCATTTATAGTGTCAAATAAACATGAATGAACATCAGAAGGAATGTTGTTTCAAGACGTGAGGACACACAATTTATCAAGTTTATCAACGTTAATCTACTAACTCCCCTGACTGCTTTGTCGGACAAAGTGGCGGATTCTGGGTTATGATTGGTCAGATCGCCTGTCAATCAAACTGCCGGTGAAGGGTCAATTGAATCTTGCTCCTGAGAAAAAGACCTCTGTAACCTCACAGGAAAGTGTCCGAAAAGAGATCTCAATTTCTTCAGCTATTTCAACCATTGACTCAGTTGTGTCTCATTTCTAAAATAATTTTAGGAAAAACACCTGACAATAAAATGAATGATAAAAGTGACTCCATTAAGTCTTCTGAAAAGCAAACTATGAGCAATAACATATGCCCAGGGTGTGGTACTGTGGTATGTACTTCTTTCTTGCATCATTCGTCCTTTCTTTGTTTCTTCTAAACACCTTTATCTCCCTCTCGTTCTGTGTGTGTGTGTGTGTGTGTGTGTGTGTGCAGTTGGGACGAGAGCAGCTCCATCAGCAGTGGTTTGAGTGATGGTTCTGATAACCTGAGCTCAGAGGAACTCAACGCCAGCTCGTCCCTCAACTCTCTCCCCACCACACCTGTCGGCTCCCGACGCAACTCTTCCGTCATGGTAAGCACTTCCGTAGAGACGGTTCTTATTTGGATTCAGGCATATCTACTGAAATGTAGTAGTTAGCATGTCAATAAGCGGATTTGAGACATCATATATACTGCACTAAAAAGTAAATGTACCGAATGCGGTTAGATTCAAATGAACATGCTACAGTGGGAGTCTGTGGAGAAACACACCTCACTGCGTTCATTAAACACGAGTGGATTTCTGTCAACACGCTTTTTCTGTTTGCTTTGGGAAAGTGAGGTATGAGAAATGATTTTCTGTGGTGAGAAAATATCCAGAAACTCGAGTCAGACTCTCGTCTGTGGTTTAGGTAAGAATATACAGGGATCCGAATCAGATCTAGATCGATCTATAACTGTAAATAACGCAACAATTTCAATATGAGGTTTGCCATATTCGGTCCATGAGTAAGAAACTTAACCTACCATTCCCAATTTTGATTTGTTTGAAAAGAAATGAAGACTTTTTTTTCCAGCAATGATGCATTAAATCGATGAAAAGTGACATTAAATACATTTATGATGTTCTAAAGGATTTCTAGGTCAAAAAAAAAAAAAAGGTGAAACAGCAAATATGAATTGATAATAATCAGAAATGTTTCTTGAGCAGCAAATCATCCTATCAGAATGATTTCTGAAGGGTCATGTGACACTAATGTTGCTGAAAATTCAGCTTTAATCACAGGAATAAATTACACTTTACTATATAATCACAGCTATTTTAAACTGTAATTATATTTCACAGCTGTTACTGTATTTTTGATCAAATAAATGCAACTTCTCTCAGAAACACTGAACATTTTTACCGACCCTGAATTTGTTCTAAACTGAAATATGAACGTGCGACCGCCGAACCAAAAGCAAAAAAACGGATGAAGACACCAAGGCACATATTAAAACCACTTCCATGTCTGTTTTTGACATTGTTTTTCAGTTCCTGCTCTGGTAAACATTGACATAAAATAACCTCTGAGGATTTGTTTTGTGTCAAGACAAGAGAACGCAAGACGCCTTGACGGTTTCGGGCTCTTGTTTCAGACTGTGGTTTGGTGTTCACTGCCATCTTCAATTTAACGTGTGTCTCTGGTTTGGAAGCCTGGTGTTTTTCTCTAGAACTGAGCGTTTCAGCTGTTGATAATAAGCTGTGTTGCCTATACAATTTTCACTTTGTTTTTCTTGAGTAATGTTATCGAAGTCACAAATAATGATTACAAATAATGCAACATAACCAAAGTATGCGACACACGTGTATCACATTCACCCCCTACAGTCAAAGTCAGGCCCGGGAGAGCTTGTACTTACTTTAAACCAGCTCAAAAGCCTGGCTTCAATTTTCTTGGGTGAATTAAGAGCAGCTGTTTCCGATTGGGCACGTCATTTGCTTGTTTGAAGGCCTTGCTATCAGTGCTCGATGAAATCACACCTTTGTTTTCCTCCTCATTAAAGCTGCAAATGTCAATAATCAAGCTCAAACATTCAAACAGGGGAACAGTATGACTTTCTGCGTTGCTTTAGTAATCATGATTGCATGAAATGATCTGATCTTTACTCTAAAACATCCGATATTTTTATCCGCAAGTCAAAAATGGCATGTTATATATAATGCAAAGTTGTTTCCATTAGAGGAATGAGCTCGATTTGTTTCTTCTGCCCGTGAAAAAGCTTCACAGAATGTAGGTGTAAATGTGGGAAAGTGTTTAAGGCTTGAGCTCCGCTTCACCTTTATGCCTTTGATTGCGGTTATACCTCCCGGATAACAGAAACACGTGTGTTTTTCAATGTATGAGGCTTTATGCATTTAATTTAACTTGGAGAAATGTTCATGAATTTGGAGTGGGATGGAATATGAGCTTGCATACTTGCAGCCAAGTCATACATTCTTGAATAAAATAAATATATAAATAAATTAGAATAAAATATACATTAATTATATGAAATGAATAAATGCATTTTATTTATTAAAATGTAGTGCGAGTATACTAGTGTTTTGCCTCAGTAATGTTTCTTATTATCACAAAGGCTGTGTTTATTTGATCAAAAATGCTGCGAAAAATTGTGAAAAATTATTACAAGTTAAAATAACTGTTTTCTATGTGAATATATAGTAAAATGTAATTTATATCCAGTGATCAAAGCTGAATTTTCAGCATCATTACTCCAGTCTTCAGTGTCACATGATCCTTCAGAAATCATTTATGATTATTATCAATGCTGAAAACTGTTGTGCTGCTTCATATTTTTGTGGAAAACATGATACTTTTTTCAGGATTCTTTAAGGAATATAAAGTTCAAAAGAACATTTATTTGAAATAGAAGTTTTTGTAACATTATAAATGTCTTTACTGTCACTTTTTTAATGCATTCTGGCTGAATATAAGTATTCATTTCTTGAAGTAAAAGAAAAAAATGTGAATTTATTTAAAATGTAGTATAATATGATTTGTGATACTGAATATACTCTTAGTTCTAACGGATACTGTGTGTGTGTTTGTGAAGTTGCGAACGGATGCAGAGAAGCGTTCTCTGGTGGAGAGTGGACTGGCGTGGTACAGCGAGGACTGTAAGTCCTTACGGAAGGCTGACGGAGTTTATGACACAGGCAGCCTTAAAGCGGAGCCGTCCAGCAAGTGGAGGAAAACTCGGCTGCCGGACGGTACCGCACAGGAGAAGATGGGGAAAGGAGAACTGAAGAAACCTCAGAGTCTCGGACAACCTGGGAGCTTCAAAAAGGGCCGCAATCCTCCTGTGGGCATCACCTCACCCATCACACACAATTCACAAAGTGTGCTAAAAATCGCAGGTATGATATTAATTTTAATTTAATTTAATTTAATTTAATTTAATTTAATTTAATTTAATTTAATTTAATTTAATTTAATTTAATTTTGTTTTGTTTTGTTTTGTTTTGTTTTATTATTTTATTTTATTTTATGTTATGTCATGTTATGTTATGTTATTTTATTTTGTTTTGTTTTGTTTTGTTTTATTTTATTTTATTTTATTATATTATATTATTTTATGTTATGTCATGTTATGTTATTTTATTTTAATTTATTTTATTTTATTTTATTTTATTTTATTATTTTATGTTATGTCATGTTATGTTATGTTATTTTAATTTAATTTAATTTAATTTAATTTAATTTTTAATTTAATTTAATTTAATTTAATTTAATTTAATTTAATTTAATTTAATTTTGTTTTGTTTTGTTTTATTATTTTATTTTATTTTATTTTATGTTATGTTATGTTATGTCATGTTATGTTATGTTATGTTATGTTATGTTATTTTATTTTGTTTTGTTTTGTTTTGTTTTATTTTATTTTATTTTATTATTTTATGTTATGTCATGTTATGTTATTTTATTTTAATATATTTTATTTTATTTTATTTTATTATTTTATGTTATATCATGTTATTTTATTTTATTTTATTTTATTATTTTATGTTATGTTATGTTATGTTATTTTAATTTAATTTTATTTAATTTAATTTAATTTAATTTTATTTTATTTTATTTAATTTTATTTTATTTATTAATTATTTTATTTATTTTTATTTTATTTTATTTTATTTTATTTTATTTTATTTTATTTTATTTTATTTTATTTTATTTTATTTTATTATTTTATTTTATTTTATTTTATTTTATTTTATTTTATTTTATTTTATTTTATTTTATTTTATTTTATTTTATTTTATTTATTTTATTTTATTTTATACTAACATTTAGGCTTCAGCCTTTTTCTGATTTGGATAAATTTCAGACTTTAGATATACAAGGCATAAATTTATTAAGAAGTCCCGTTCTGGGCAGCAAAACAAGGCAGTTTTTGTTCTCCAAACATGCAACTCCAGAAGGATTATATATTAATGGTACTATATCATGATTTGGAAATGAATCAGCTGGACAAACTTAGGTTGTTTATGTTACTACTGTCATCCATAATCTCTTGTAAATGAAGACCATGTGTGATGCAGTGTCTCTTCAGCAGATATCAAACTGATGACACATTGTGTGGAAACTTTAAAGGAACCACATGAATAGTATCAAAACTCTGTCTTAACCTAAACGAATAAAGTTCTGTCATCATTTTACTCGTCATCATATCGTTCCATATTGTGCTTTTGTATACAATAAATGCATGCAGTGACCAGAGGCTGTCAGGCTCCAAAATGGACAATAAAGCTCCATAAATGGATCATAAAAGTAATCCATATATCTTGAGCTGTATATTCAAAGTCTTCTGAAGTTATAAGATACGCTCCCAGAGAGATGAAAATCCTCCTTTTTGCTCTCAAACCGCATTCATGCATCAAGTCGTGTTTGTTATGACATGAGCATGCAAATAATGACAGAACTTTCAACTTCACTATGTTTTCAGAGTAGATTTCATGAGAGGGTTTATCTTTTTGCCGTCTTCTCTCGATGCAGTCTTCCTGTAGGCACTAACCTTTCTGTGGATCTATAGTTTATAATGACATTTAAATGTCAGCGATCCAGTGCACTTAGAAGAAAACCAGCCGCCATGGTGCCATATGGAATTTTTCTTTGTCATAATTATGTTCTGATATTAAAATACACTCACAAATGGCAAAACCACACTCACCAATTTAAGGAATAAAAAGCATAGAGGTCATGGCAATATCTTCCAATTTTTCTGAGGACCATCTAACAGAATCCCACTCTAACACGCCCCCCCAAAAACAACAAAATAGGCAGGATAAACTAAATTTAAGTTTGATATGCAACTGTTTCAAGTCAAAAACTAATTATTCAAACACAAATGCAATGATATGATCAGAAATTATAATATGACTTTTATTTCATTTGAAAAAGTAAATGTGAAATGAGCTGCAGCTTAATATGAACAACAAACTGCACATGTGGAAAAAAACCCTGCAATTAAACAGACTAGGTCCCACTTACTGTCATTCCAAAGAGCCATTAGTTTGAAACTGAGGTGGAACCACAACCATGGTAACAATAAAATGCTGAAAAAATGTTCCCCTTAATGTCCAATATCACTGAAATGATTGGGATTTTACACATAAAAGAAAAAGTAGTATATTATTTTATATTTTGAGATTTCCATCTAAAACTTAACGTGAATATTAATGACGAGTTTAGGTCATCTTTTCGCGGACCACTAGGGGGCGATGGCTTTAAGAATTACTGATCCATATGATTCACTGATTTGAAACAAAAGATTCATAAAGCTTCATGAATCAGTGTTTTGAAATGTGTTTTTTTGCCGCACAAAAAGTATTCTCGTGGCTTTATAATATTAAGGTTGAACCACTGTACTCACATGAACTGTTTTAAATATGTTTCTGGACATTGAAAGTGCCAATAGAGACTCACTGAACCATCGGATTTCATCAAAAATATCTTCATTTGTGTTCAGAAGATGAACGAAGATCTTACTGGTGTAGAACGACATGAGGGAGAGGAATTAATGACACGATTTTCATTTTTGGGTGAACAAACCCTTTAAGGAAGTAGCTGCATACTAACTACTCTCACCACTTGTGCATTTTCTAGTATAGTGTACTCAGTATGCAATACTTTTATACACACTCCAGTTCAAAAAACATTCAACTAACCCTTTAAAGTTTGGGAGCCAGAAAGTGTTTTTACATTTTGAAAAGTAAATCGGTTGTTTTCTAAATGTCTTGCATGATAAGTGTCCTTAATAATCTAATGGGATGGCACATTTTAATGTGAGATTGTAATGACCTCCACAAAGAAGTCATAGACAATAAGCAGGCATGTTTCCACACTCAGATAACGCTCTCCTCTTGATGATTTGCTTTAGGCACTTTCTGAGTTTCTGTCGTTAGTATTCGTACAGTCAATTCCCAGTAATAATTAGTCCCATAAATGTCATTTAAACAAGTTCACATATTCTTGGTCGCTATTTTTCATTGTAATATTCCCCTTACATATATATTGAAGTTGAACTGCAGTAAAACTGCAGTACCAAGTAGTTTAACTGCAGTTTAATGAAGCACAAGTATAGTCACAGTACAACTGCAGTAAAACTGTAGTATAAGTCCAGCTGCAGTAAAATGAAGCACAACTGAAAGTTGCATGAAGTATAAAAACAGTAGAACTGCAGTTTTATTTGACTAGTACTTTAGATGTATTGCAGTATAGTTGTACTCCAGTAAAACTACAGACATTTTAGGTTATACTGCAATACTGCAGTTTTTCGTGTCCAAAAAACTGCATTTTTCTATATGTAACAAAAACTGTAGTATTACTTCTAAAAAACTGCAGTAATCTTTTGTAGGGGTCATACGTGATTCCTGTTTGTCTCATCTGACACCTACGCTGTAATCACGTGTGCGGTGGAGTTTATATCTCGTGTGGGCCGAGACGCTCTTTATCCTCGCGGTGTCTCTAATTAAATGCAGATGGGTGCTTGCCCTCGTCTCCATCCACGATGACTCACATACTGTAGGTTTAAGCCACAGAAACTTAATCGCGGCTTCAATCGGGTTCTCTCCATGACTTCATCTGATGTCATACCCCCAAGGCTTTCCTGCTCACCTTTCAAATGATTTGTCTCTGACCACACGGAGGACGTGTGTCATCCTGGTTTTGGTCATTAACACTGATTCAGCTTTGTGTGTGTGTGTGTGTGTGTGTGTGTGAAAGAAAATGAAGCTTTATTGATGATGAGGTTGATGTGGAGTGATGATGGCAATAGTATGATTTTATTTCTCTTGAGTCTGAATTAAGTAGATTTTAAAGAAATTTGTCTGTGTAATACATTGAGATTTTCCCCCTGAAGTGACAAAAAGCACATAAAAGTAACAGAAAATACTGTATGAAATGATATTTATACATTCAACCTGTCTCTTCAAACTTTTTTTTAAATAAATATATGGATATATATATAGTATTTATTTTAAGTTTATAAGTTTATGAGACTTGTTTACGAAACTTGACATTATTATTATTATTTTTATTCTTTAGAGATTTATATGTTGTTGTTTTTTTGTTTTTTTTTGCACATCAGCGACTGATTTCTCTTTTTCTTTAAAGTCCCCAAAGGAGACTCGAAGGCAGTTGACAAGGTGAAAATGTCTGTGAAGGCAACGGGTCTCCAGCGTTCCCGCTCCGATGCCGGCCGGGACAACGCCGAGCACCGTAAGCCTCCCTCGGGTCTGGTGAAACCCTCCGCTGGCGGCTCCTTCGGTTACAAGAAACCACCGACCACGGGTACCGCCACCGTCCTGACTGCAGGAGGAGCCACTATCACGAGCGGCTCGGCCACTGTGGGCAAAACCCCAAAGTCCTCGGGCATCCCCATCAAACCCGTCCCAGGAGGAGGTGGACGCAAAAACAGCTTGGACGCCAGCGGCTCCGAACAGGGTTTCCTCGCGCCCAACGCTCGCGGTAGCATTCAATATCGCAGTCTGCCACGGCCTGCAAAATCCAGCGCTATGAGTTTAACCGGACGCCCTGTTAGTGGCAGCATCGACGCCAGTCTCCTCACTCTTAAACCCGTGCCAGCTTTGCCCAACACCATGCCCACCAGAGGAAAAGAAGGAGGCAGCTTGAAAGGGGCTGGTCGCTCGAACACCACAGGACCCGTCAACCAAACGGATCGTGAGAAGGAGAAGGAGAGGGCCAAGGCCAAAGCGGACCTGGAGATCAGCTGTCTGAAGGCCGAGAACCAGGGCGAGAGCTGTGGAGAGACCGTCGAGAAGATCCATCGAGTGCGGAGGACGAGCACGAGCAAATACCCCGAGCTGAGCTCTCCGACCAGTACGCCAAGGTGCGATCTCTGCAGAAAATCAAATCAAATTCGTTGCAATCATTTCAGGATATTTGTGAATAAAGTTGAGTAAAATAAAACATTCTTTTTAAAAACAATAAAACGGAAATAATTTACTTAGCATGATACATTATTTGAATAATTATTCAATAAAATAAGTATTTAATAATTATAATAATTAAAAAAAATATATGTGTCAAATTTATTGAATTATAAACTATATTATTATTGTTAATAAATTATTATTTTATCATTTAATATATTAAATTATACACACACACAATATACAGTACATATATTTTAAATATATATAATTATGTATATGTGTAGTAAATTAATCAAAGTCAATTAATACTTTTTGTTTTCATTGTACTTTAATGTTGGTTTGGTTTGTCCTAAATTAGTGGCAGAAAAAGGACAGACCCAGAGGTTTATATATTTAATATATTATATTTAATTATTATTATTAAATTATATATTATTTAATAATTTTATATAAATATATTTTACCAATAAATATTTTTGATGTGCTACACAGACTTGGGTCACATTTATTTAGTTTGAAAATATCACGAATTGATTATTATGATTTGTTAAATAGGTAAATAAAGTCAAATGGTTACAGCTGCTGATTCTGATCTGTGGCACTTTAATTTAAATATCGGATCATAACAGTCAATTCATGATATTTTCAAATAACTCAAGTAGCTGTGCAGCACAATAAAAATGGAGGAACGTATATATTTTTTCATTTTAAGCAACTTTTTTGCAGGAAATGCTCCGCCTATGTTTTTATATTACGCAAGTTATGCCACTCAATTATTTAAAGCCCTTACTGGAGCCTTTGAGCTTGATTTTATGGTTGGCGGCGTGCTCTTTATTTAGTTCCTTCGGATGCACTGAAATCCCTTGGCTTCATGCGGTGCTTGACTGCAGAAGGTCTTTGAGTTCATGACGTCACTGATGCTGATTCGGTCTTTAACTCTAACAGGTTGCTGAGCAGCAAGTCTCTGGTTCATCCTCCCAGCCTGGCTCACCTAGACAAGGTCAACTCCAACAGTCTGGACTCTTGCATCACCATCCATGACCTTCCTCCAAAGATCCCTCCCTACTCCAAGCTCCAGGACCTGGCCGGCTCCCGCGTCCCGCCTCGACTCACCCCGAGCCCAGCGCCGGTGCTCCACATCGATTCTCCCAGCTGTTTCTCTGGCCAGGCGCTGTCTGTGAGCAGCTCTCCCATCCTCTACCCGAAGATGTCCGGCCTGCACCGCAGCATGGAGTCGCTGCCTCTGCATATGAGCGTGCCCACCAAAACTGATCTGGGACACCGGGAAGAAGCCAGGAGCACTGGGACGTGGGGCGCAGGCAGTCGGACGTCCATCACTTTAGGCGACAGGTGAGTTTGGGTTTGTTCAATGGCTGTCTAATGGTTTAAATAAGCAAATTAGAGCAAATTTTTATATTTTTATATTGAATAATGAATGATTGAACATGTTCAAACGAGCAGCAGAACTGTCACCAGCACCAAAGGCTTTTTTTCTTTTTTTTTTTTTTACAAATTAATATTATTATTTCAACATTTTTTGTAATAAATAACATTATAATGTTGATTAAAATTATATATATGTATACTTGTTTAACAAGGTCTGACATTATTTTTATTAATTAGAAATTATATATTAGAAGAATGGTCTTAATATAATAATAGCAATAATAATAATAATAATAATAATATTAAAAAGTTCAGTTTATTTATTTTTTAGCAAGATTTGGCATTATTTTATTATTTTTATTAATTTGAGATTTTATATATATATATATATATATATATATATATATATATGATAAATGTATTAGAAGAGATGTCATAATATAATAATAGTAATAATCATAATATTAAAAATATTATATATAGATATATATTTTATATATAAATTCATATTTTTAAAAATATTTTGTAATAGATAATATTATAATGTTAATTAAAATTATATATATTATATATATATATATAGTATTTATTTTAAGTTTATAAGTTCATGTTTACATAAGTTTTTGTTTACGAAACTTGACATTATTATTATTTTTATTAATTAGAGATTTATATATTGGATATATATATTAGAACAGTGGTCTTAATATAATAATAATAATTAGTTTATTAATTAATAACTTCTTACTATATATCTGTCTACTATATAAATAAAATCTTTTGTGTTATGCAATGCACTTATATTCCTGTAAGCACCTAACGTTCCATATGAGCACAGTAAAATGTTAAACGGATGCTCATCTGCTTTGAGCCTGTCGCCCCCTGCTGGAAAAAGAGCAACACAACTGAGAGATCAAACTAGACAAGTTACAGTATCAGATGAACATTGTGGACTGGATATCAGTGTAATGCTAACAGTGCTGGTTTGGGGTGAGGTATTTATATGTGCTGCTCTCTACCCCTCCCAGTTTACAAACTGATAGGAACACCTTACCCAAGAAAGGATTAAGGTACAGTTATTTAATCTAAAATGAACTAGTACAGCAATGCGACGTAAGGTGATTCTGACATATGTCACACTGTCTTCTGCAGTCGCTATGGCAGCGGCCAGTCAGATGGCGAAGGGAGGGAACGTCGCCATTCCCACACGATCACCAGCATGACGGATTCGGAGAGCCCGCCTCAGCTTCCTTCACCCACACACGTGACACAACCCTTCCTAGGAAAAACACCGCCAACCAACGTGGGTAAGTGAAAGTGAAACACCTTCTCATTTTACAGGTAAAACTTTGAATGATCACCTTGAATAATAAAATGATGTTCTCCGCAGTGGCTCCAATCCCGAGTTCAGGCTCCGGTTCCCAGATCACACGATCCAACAGCATCCCAGCGAATGACATGGGCTACGAGCTGTACGGCACCTCTCCTCTGGGCAGCTCTCTCTCGCTGGCCGACCGACCGAAGAGCATGATGAGATCCGGATCCTTCAGAGAGCCTAGCGAAGACGGTGAGGACCGGCCCTAACCTGTGATTGGACATGCATAAATCCTTTACTTTGTGTTCAAATGTGTGCAAGATCCCGATCTAACTTAATTTTGAATCTTGATATTTTGAAGCTTTCATTTTTAGTTTTATTTTGTGGTGCTTTTTTGTCATTTATTATTTTTTTAATGTTTTATTTAGCTTTTTTTTTTTTTTTTTTTTTTGGGGGTCATTTTAGCACTTAAAGGGATAATTCACCCCAAAAAAGAAAAATATCCCATAATTTACTCACCCTCAAGCCATCCTAGGTGTATATGACTTCAGCCCAAAAAAGCACATCCATCCATCATAAAAAATACATACAGCTCCAGTGGGTTAACGAAGGCCTTCCGAAGCAAAGCGATGGGTTTTTGTGAGAAAAAAGTCCATATTTACTACTTTATAAACTATAATGACTGGCTTCCAGCTGCACGCGAGTCGAGTTTGAGTCGACCTCTGACCCGACGTGTGACGTAATGATGAGGATAGAGCAAAACTAAACACCAGTCACGAATTTTTCAAGATGAATGTTGGAGGAGCTTGAGTTTGTTGCCCAGCTCTATTTGTTTGAACCGCGAAAGGTGGTTACTCCCACATCATATGTCATGCGTCGGGTCAGAGGTCATTCTTCCGCTGAAACCAGACTCACATTACTGGAAGCCAGTATGGATATTTCGATATATATGGAACGGTCTTCATTAACCCCCTGGAGCTGTATGGATTATTTTTATGATGGATGGATGTTGAGATCCATGTGCAGTTTATTAAAACAGATCAGTGTCAGACAGGCAAGGGTCAGTACACGGCAATAATCATTGGAGAGGCAAAACATAAACATAAACAGGCAACAAACTAAAGTTTCGACACTGAGTCGAGATCCCGATGTTTCGAAACAATGCTCCGAACCGTGATTCAAAACACCCATGTCACGTGACTATGGCTAAACGAAGAGCGTTTCGACAGGAGGCGTTCTCGCCGAGTCTGCGTTTGATTGACAGGGGCGGGAACAAATCACACAATCGCACATCTGTCTCAAAGTTGAAAAGAGGAGTTAATGCACCTTCACCTCAGGGGTTTTAATGAGAGATAGCGTTTACGATATAGCGACATTTATATAGAAAACAAAACAAAAATGAGACCATTGTGGATTAATGTGTTTTATTCATTTTCATTTTTCATGACCAATATAACCTAGTTATTATTATTATATCTTATAGGTATGTAGTGAGGATGTTAAAAACTCACCACATTAACAAAAACACAACATTTTTATTCTTTTAAATGGCTTGTTGTCAGATAACATGTGCAATTGACCACTAGGTGTCACTGTGGAGACGGTGTCGGTATGGTTTCGAAGCCTCGACACAATTGCTTCAACTGTTTCAGTGTTTCATGAAGCCTCGCTCTGCCCACCACTACACACAGAGTCCAGGAAACAGGCGTGGGTCAGGTAGGCGGCAAGGGTTCGTAAACGAGAGTACAGTCCAAGGTCACGACAGAATAAACAAGACACAAGAATAATGCTCAGAAATGATAACCGGGGTCAATCAAGACTTCGCATTTAGCAGTGAGTGAATGGAGTTTATATATGGTGGATGATATGGAACAGGTGTAGTGCAATCAGTCGCAGGTATGAGGGTTTATGGGAAATGTAGTTTGGAAGAGTCAGTACTCGGGTGAAGGCTCCCTCTGCTGGTCCGGAGGATGTGACACATTCGTGACAGATGCGCTTTCTAGGGTACCTTTCACTCGCCTCATAAAAAGAGCCAGGATATTTCTTAATACAACTTCGACTGTGTTTGTCTGAAATATCCACCTGGCTTGAGGGTGAGTAAATCATGGGATAATTTTCATTTTTGAGTGAACTATCCCTTTGAATTGAATTATTCAGTTAGTTGTCAAGACAACATTTTTAAAGTTCGTTTCTCATCAAATATTTATATTTTATTTCAGCTTTACCAGAACCATTTCAGTAACAAACAACGCTTTTCAGAGGCCAAACAAGATATCTAATGAACTAAGGAATGTTTTGCTTGTTAAATATCTTGTTTCATGTGAAAAATTGGTGTCAAGCAGCGTTTCATGTTGTCTTCGATTATAAAGCAAACATACACCATTGAACTGAACGTGTTTTTAACCCGTGTTTGTGTCGATTGTGATTGCTCTCAGTTCATGGATCTGTGCTGTCTCTGGCCTCAAATGCCTCATCCAACTATTCGGTGAGTAGAAACTGATGACGGATGTTCAGTACATGATGTTTACTGTCTTTTTTTTATTTGCTAGAATGGAAAAATAAACATTTACAGCTCAGAGTTCATCAATCTTGAACTCTACTATGTAGATAAAGCTGAAAATTCTACACGTGTTCATAGTTTTATGAATGAAAGTGAATGGAACACAAAATCTGATCCCTTTAAATCTTAGTTTCTCTTAACATTCAAGCTTCTCTCTCTCTCTCTCTCTCTCTCTCTCTCTCTATTTCCTGTCCTTGCTCACCTTTCTTGGTCTTTATCTCCATTTCTATATCATGCACTCTCAGACTGAAGAGAGAATGCAAGGAGAGGTAAGGTCCTAATCCTTTGCTTCCTCTTATTTTCTGCTCAACATTCGTGTTCACGTTTGATAGTCCGATCCACACTGCAACTCGTTCTGTCCATAGTTCTATTTTTATGTGACGTCATTCTTATACTAATTTCATTACATTTTAAGCTTAAACCATCCCATAAATATGTGTGTTTTGAAAGTGCCATAGTGCCGTAAATGGATTTTTAATGTTTACAACTCGTTTTCCATCTCAGCAAATCCGGATACTGAGGCGTGAGCTCGAGTCGTCTCAGGATAAAGTGGCCAGCCTGACCACACAACTCTCAGCAAACGTACGTGCAAAAACACTCACATTATTATGTTTTTAAAAATCATAATTTTTATTTTATTTTATATTATTAATTTTATTTCATATTTATTTTATTAGCTTGTATATCATGAAAGGTCACATGTATTGTGGCATATTAGCAATTTGAGTCTTTATACTTATATGTTCATAATATGTTGTCATAACTGTTTGTTTATCAGACACTCTGTCATGTCAATGACATCCCCAGCATTTCTACATCCTACCACTTTTCTAAACTTTTCAATAATCATTGCTTGTTTCCCCAGTCAAACCAGGATTATCAGTTAATTAAAGGGTTTGTTCACCCAAAAATGAAAATCGTGTCATTAATTCCTCTCCCTCGTGTCGTTCTACACCCGTAAGATCTTCGTTCATCTTCTGAACACAACTGAAGATATTTTTGATGAAATCCGATGGGTCAGTGAATCTCTATTGACAGCAAGATAATGGACACTTTCAGAAACATATTTAAAACAGTTCATGTGAGTTCAGTGGTTCAACCTTAATGTTATAAAACAACTTTTCAACAATATCTATTGATGTTCGGTTTCAAAACACTGCTCCATGTTTCAAATCAGTTGTTCTGATCGCCAAAGTCACGTGATTTCAGTAAATGAGACTTCGTTACATCATCAGTGTTTCCCAATTTCGATGGTTCACGTGACTTTGGCGATTTGATCCGCGATCCGAACCACTGATTCGAATCAAAAGATTCGTAAAGCTTCGTCTGTATTTTGTTTTTTTGCCGCACAAAAAGTATTCTCGTCGCTTTATAATATTAAGGTTGAAGCACTGTACTCACATGAACTGTTTTAAATATGTTTCTGGACATTGAAAGTGTTCATTATCTTGTTATCAATAGAGACTCACTGAACTGTCGGATTTCATCAAAAATACCTTCATTTGTGTTCTGAAGATGAACGAAGATCTTACGGGTGTAGAACGACACGAGGGAGAGGAATTAATGACACGGTTTTCATTTTTGGGTGAACAAACCCTTTAATGAGTGTTGCCATGCAGTGTTGATCATTATAATCACAATATTTCTAGTGTTTTAATCTAATTATTGATCAGTTCTCACTGCAAGCTCCCACTAACCCTCGTGCTTTCAACTCACCCTGCACTGATCTGCGGTTTCAGTACAACTGGCTTCAGCAATACAGTCACACACTGTGGTGACGTTCATATGCAGACAGGATTATTTTTCCCAGTGTGATTCGAACAGGATTAAAATCACAAAGTACATCCCCTTACGCAAAGAAAATATGTGAATGAGCAATGTGTTAAATGATTTAAGGGTATATTGAAATTTTACAGAATAATATATTGTGTTAATAATCCACAAGGAATTGCCGCTTTCATATATCGAAAAATATGTGACAATATATTTACTTATATATCATATCATTTGTTATATTATTGTAATTTATATTTTATAACATATAGATGTACATAAGATATGGTACAGCATGTATATAAATATTTTGAACATATTGACTCATGCACTATGCACACACAAATATAGAAAATATTATGTAACATATTTCTTATTTTTTATAATTATGTACATTATTTTATATTTTTATACAGTACTGTGCAAAAAGTTTAGGGGGTGTGAAAAAAAAAATGCTAGTAAGAGATGCTTGCAAAAAAAAAAAAATAAAATAGATTATTATTTTATCAATTAAAAAAAAAAAAAAGTGTGACAGAAGAAAAAAAAAAAAAAAATCCATAATTTATTGGTGTTGACCACCCTTTACCTTCTTCAAAACATCAATTCTTCAAGGTACACTTGCACAAGTCAGTCATTTGTTTTGTAGGCAGTAGTTAGTTAGATGATTAAAACATTAAACAATTACAGGTGCTGCATCAATTCATTCAATATGTTCAATAAGTACAAAAATTACACCAAACAAAACAAACACAGAAACAGGAGGAATAAAGGACTGAACAACAGTGAGGACTCAGCTAACAAGGTGAGTGAAGGTGTGAGGTTGCTGAAGACAGTTCACACCACAAAATCCATAAGACTGGCAACACTGCACAAGCAGCAACAAGACAGGCATCATATAGGTCTCTCCCAGGCAGAAATTTCAGAGGCAGAGAAGGGCAGACAGGGGTGTGTGGATGTGATGTGCTGTCAGAGCTCTGAAGAAGCACAAAGAAACAACACCGTAGACGCACGTGAGACGCAACGCAGTGGTCGGGTCGGCAAGGAACTGCAGCAGATGCTTGAAAATCACACATTATCGCCCTTCCTTCCTTCGCAATCGGAGATGTCGAGCAGTGCCATTAGCTCACAACAATTGGTAAAACAGTGGGACCCATCTACTACCCATGTCCTCAGATCCAGAGAAAGGGTGGACAGAAGGCTTCGGGAAAAAGCCATACCGCGGCCAAAAAAAACAAGACGTCAACTAAGGCCAAAACACAGGAACTGGGGTGCAAAACAATGGCAGCAAGGTGTGCAGGTGCTCTGGCAAAAAAAATGAAAAATATCTGGCTGTAGCAGAAGGCAGTTTCAAATTCAGAAGGTTCGCGAGAAGGGCCGAGAATGAGTGTTAGCAGAGTACATCTGAAGCAAAGTGGAGGTTCCTGCAGGCAACAGTGAAGCATGGTTGAGGGAGCATGTCTGCAAATTTGGGGATTGATTCAAAGTTAAATGGAATGGGATTCAGTATTAATGGGATCAGAATGCTGATTAATGGTATTCCCATCTTATCCATCATGCAGGAGGCCATCAGGGAGGCATCTGATTGGCCCCAAATTTATTCTGCAGCGATGACAACGTCCCCAAACATTTAAGCGAAAGTTAAGAGAAGAACAACTTGTGAAAAGATGAAAAGGAAAGGACAACAGAAGTGATGTGTCTGCCATCAGAGCACTGAGAGAAACAACATCATCTGCTGAAAATGATTACATGAAGAGGAGAGAGAGAAGCCACAGAGGCCCTTGAAACACCCAGATCCTGTTTTTAACCTAAAGATGTTCTGGTGGTTAAAACTGCCTCCAAGTTAAAACTGCCCGAAGTGTACCTAGAAGAAATGATGCTGGGTTGAAGGAAGAATTGTATGATTTGAATTTCATTTTGCATTTGTTCACTCACTTTGCTTTTGTTTTTCTAATTTGTTAATTTTTGTTAATATGTCTATCTTTTTTGCATTTTTACTTTTTACATTAACATTTTTTAGCATTTTTCATTTTTGCTACCTTGTATATAGCTAGTTAACAATGGCACAAGCACACCTGCATAACCCCAAAAACTCAGACATACCAGAAACATTTTTAAATTCCAAAATAATAAAGCATTAAACACTAACATATCTCCGTCTATATTAATATTGAGTAAAACACATGAAATAACACTTCATTTTAATCTGCTGTAACTCATTCCGTGAATGTGTAGACTATGTGTTTACATATATTCAGATTTATATGGGAACATGTATGTGCAATATATGTGCACAATAAAAGATAAAACTTTATAAATTTGTCAGGACCGATAGCCTCGTGGGCAGCATCGAGTAGCACCTTTCCTGGTCCTGTCCGTCTCTCTCTCTAACTTCACTTCCTGCCAACTTACTTTCCTGTCATTATAAAGGCTAAACTTTAGGAATATTACATGCAATGTTATTTTTGTCTTCATTTCTAAATATTTTTATATGTATCAACAGAGTTTGGGAAAGTTATTGCATTACTGAATTAGTCGTGGCCTAATGGTGAGGGAGTCGGGCTTGTAACCTGAAGGTTGCTGGTTCGATTCTCATGCTGGCAGGAATTGAAGGTGGGGATTGTAAATGAACAGCACTTGCTCCATCTTCGATACTATGACTAAGGTGCCCTTGAGCAAGACAACTAATCCCTAATTGCTCCCCTTGTAAGTCGCTTTGGATAAAAGCGTCTGCCAAATGAATAAATATGAATATAAATATATTACAATATTGCGTTACTCCCTAAAAAAGTAACTAATTCCATTTACTTTTTATGGACAGTAATGTGTTGCGTTACTTCATCTGAGCTAGGCTATTTGTTTGTTAGTTTTTATAACAACAACAAAAGTTCTATTTTTGCTAAATGTAGAGGTCCTTCCCTTCACACCAAAAGTGAAATGAATAAGCCTCCGGCTGAAGGAAATGCAAATTCACGCCTGTACAGTAGAGGGCGCAAACAAGCCTTTCAGCTGAATATAGAAGAATAGGACGCAGGAGTTAATGTATGCTCACATTTAGTCTAACTATCATGTTTACAATTTCTCTCAACATGGGGACAGGAGAGCTGTTAGTCAATAAAAGTAACTCGCGTCAATTGCAATGCGTTACCTCCAACACTGTGTATCAATATATAGCCATACACGGTCAAAGCATATATTGCAGTATATTGAAAAATATATAAGCACTAGTTACCCATATATGGAAATGCATACTGCATTCTATTTTGCAGTATATTCCCATTTATTTTTGTTTCGTAAGGGTTGAATTCATCTAATCACCTGAGGGAAAAGTAGTCCTGTCTGAGTATGGCTCTACATTGTGCTTTAAATGGGTGGAAACAAAAGTGCCCTCATAAAAGTGAGAATGCACCTGAGTGCCTGTTGATCCCAGTGCATATATGAATGTGTGTGTGGGATGGAGAGTTGTGGCCCTATAGTCCTAACAGCACTCTCCCTTTCTCCCTGGCTGATGTCCTCTCCCGGCCTCTGATGACTGACTGATTCCTGGGGTTGCTGGCTGTTGCAGGCAGGCCAGGTTTGTTGGACTGTCACTCGCAGCCCCGTCCATCACTGTTGCATGTGTCTGTGCCCCTCGCAGGCTTCCCCATAGTTACAGTATATATGCATAGATGTCTCATTATTGGCTGTTTCTATGGGCCGCTAAGCCATCCACCATTTTGGAACAGTCAAAGCCGAGAGAAAGTTGACTGAGCGTCTGCAAAAGACGCATGTATCTGTATCTGCAATAGACTTCAGCAGATGATTTTGCTAAACGAGCTCAATACAAGATGAAGGCGTCAGCTAACACCACCTTAAAAAGCTACTATAATAAAAGTAAAAAGGTGTCATAGTAAAAACTTGTAATATTGATGGCTAGTTCACCCAAAAATAAATTCTGTTGTTCCGAAAACCTGTATGAGTTTCTTTCTTGTACTGAACTATATTTTGAAGAATTTTGGTAATCAAACAGTTGATTGTAGTCATCGACTTCCATAGCATTTTTTTCCTACTTTGGAAGTCGATGGCTAACGTCAACTGTTTGGTTGCCAACATTCTTCATCTAACGTTCAGCAGAAGATAGAAGCTCATACAGGTTTGGAACAACGTGAGGGTGAGAAAATGATGAAACATACGTATCAGAACACAAACCGACACATTCTCACATTTCACGGCAATGTTGTGGCATCACTGATTCTTACTGTGAGTGACGACACGCTGACTATTCCAAGATGGCGGGCGTGTCTGGAGCGGTCGAATGTGGCATCTACGTGTACACATCTATGGGCCGTCCTGCCCTTAGTGTGGCGCTGACTGATGATGTGTGAAGTGGAAGTTATTTATGTTTGCTCTGTGGCGTTTTATGCGTCATCTGGCCTAATGCTGATGATGTCATAGTGTTGACCCTGGGTGCTGAAAACGGGAACCGCAACCGCAAACACTTACATAGTCATAAATGCACTAATTGAGGATTAAAAGTTGCATTTGCTTATTTGAACAAACTCCTTACGTAGAGTATTCAATTTTGTGTGTGACTTGTATTGCATCATTTGTGCTATGTATGTCCACCCAGAACACCCTTAGCAACCAACAAGCAATGTCTTAGCAACCATGAGAACACCCTGAGAACATCTTAGAATATCTTAGCAACCACCCAAAACACCTTTGGAACCACTTGCAATACCCTAGCAACTGCTTCACAACCACCTTCTAGCAACCTCATACCAATGTGTGAAAACTATTCAGAACACCTTACATAGCAACACCCTGGAAACCATTCACAGCATCCTAAAATCCATTTAGAAATGCTCTTGCAACCACTGAGCAATACCCTAGTAACCACATAACAATGCCCTGGCAACCATTCATAACGCTCTAACAACCCCTGAGAACACATTGCAAATCCAATACACTAATAACCTCTTGGAACACATCCCATAGCAACGCCCTAGTAACCACCTGGAACACCCTAGCAACATGGTAAAAAACACTCAGCCCAAGCAAAAATCATAGCAATATCCTAACAACCACTTGGCAACCATTGTCAACCGCAGAGCAACACCCTATAAACCACATAGCAATTCCTTAGCAACTATCCATAACACTCTAGCAACCAATGAGAACCCCCTGACGACAGCACAGCAAATACAACAATAGCAACCACCTAGAAACACCCTGGCAACCAGCCACAACAGCCTAGCATCACGCCGGAGAGTTTTCCACTCACGTTTTCTTCAGGAAATGTAGTTCAGTATGTGATGCAGTCGCATGCGCAGTCAGAGTCGGAGTGAGAAGCATGATGGATATTGTATTTTTTATCAGGACGATTCCATCGTCTCTTTCGCACGCACACACACACTCTCTCTTCTGTTGCGTGTGTGTCGTCACATGACAGCCTCATTATTTGTCCTTTCCAGCCTGCAGGTCATCCTCTGTTCACCCTCCATCCATCCATCCATCCATTCAGCAGCTGTTCTTGATTCCCGTCCTTTCCCGTCGCTGTTTCCCAGTCCAGATGGAGACACACACGTCTGAGTGTGTGTTTGATGTGTGGTGATGCGTAGTGTATGTCAGACACTAACCTGTTCCTGTCTGCAGGCCAACCTGGTGGCGGCGTTTGAACAGAGTCTGGCCCTCATGACCGCACGACTACAGAGCCTGTCGGTCACTTCTGAGCAGAAGGTCAGTTTATTGCAAGGCCGTAACCGTGTCTTGGGGTCTACTTATGTCTTACCACACACTTTTTAACTGCTAAAAGCTTCTGTGAACAGTAAAGCCCACCTCCTTTGATTTGATCGGACACGTCGATCATCACCTGACCACTGAGGCAGAGCAGCCTAAAAATGTAACTTTTTTTTACAGAACAGCATCAAGAATAGCCAATATTAGGAGGGATAATTTGGCCATTTCTAATTAGGCCTGTTTGCGGGGACTTGTCACCCTCAGTGCCTGTGGTAGCTCCGGTCCTGGTGTTTTGCACGTTAGATTTGACAAGTTTAAGCTTTCCTCATTTTAATACCCGTCATACAACATTGTGGGATTTGTGCATTTACTTCAAAAAAAAGTAAGTAAGATTTTTCTTTTGTTGGATGCATTAAATTGATCAAAAGTGTCATTTATAATGTTCCAAAAGATTTATATTTCACATAAATGCTGTTCTTTTGAACTTTCCAATCATCAAATAATCCTGAATTATTTCCACCAACATATGAAACCGTTTTCAACATTGATAATAATCAGAAATGTTTGTTAAGCAGCAAATCAATATATTAGATGGATTTCTGAAGGATTGTGTGACACTGAAAATTCAGGGAATGAATAACAATAGAAATGAGTTTTTAATTTTTGGGGGTATTTTTGATCAAATGAATGCGGCCTTGGTAAGTAAAGTTCAGTAAGTTCATTTTCCCATCTAATTTCAGGATTCTGAGTTACAGGACCTGAGGGAAACCATAGAAGTCTTGAAGACCAAGAACACAGAAGCCCAGTCCATCATTCACGGGGCCCTCGAAACCTCCGACACCACACCCAAAGGTTTGGAACGATTGAGATGTCATTAAATGTAAATTGTCACATGTAATAATTTCATACATTAAGCAATTTCTCTGATATTTTTCTGCCAGAGCTGCAGATGGACCGGCAGAACTCGTCAGAGAGCATCTCCAGTCTGAACAGCATCACCAGTCACTCCAGCGCCGGCAGCCTGAAGGAGCAGGAGGCCAAGAAGAAGAAGAAGAAGAGCTGGGTGAGGATGTGTCAGGAAAAGGAAATCCCTGCTAGAAATGCTAGTTTTAGTAAAAACTAACTTCCGGTGCAATTCGCTTCCATTCATGTTAGCTGTACTTAAACAAAACAGTTTTGTAATTGTAACTGAGCTTCTTCTAGTTATTTACCTGTCAGCGACTAATGAATCGCACATTCAAAGTGTGTGAAAATAAGGTGGATAGCTCATTAAAAACCAGCCTGGGTACCTTAAACGAGTGGGATCTGTTTGTTCCAGCAAGGATAAGATGTTTTTGTTTATTGTTAATGAGTTTTTTGTAACACAGCTCCTGTCAATTTGACCCGGTTAATGGTGTTGGGATAGCATGTGTGCTATAAGTAGTGTGTATTGTTTGCTATCATCATGGGAACCGCACTGTTCCAATATTGCAATTAAGTATGACTGTGATTTCTTCCCTATGCTTCCCTGCTCCCTGTTTTACAGGTCTATGAGGTGAGTCATTTACCCAGCCCATCCCATCCCATCCCATCCCATCCCATCCCATCCATCACAAACACATCAGCATCTAAAGAAACAATCAATATCTTCATGGTTGATGTATTATATGGACAAAAGCTCAGTCAATATGTCTGATGCCTTCAGGTTTAGAAGCTGCCATACATCAATATTTAAAGGATGAATTTGTGTTTCAGTAGTACGAAATACAATACACAGTTATTAGACGTATTGACTGAAAAATGAATTTGGCACATGAGGTTTCAAGTGTCCTACTAACTTACTCTTCATCATTTCATGCATTGAGCAAATGTGCTTCGTGATTAACAGTGTCATAACTAATATGACTATTGTCTCTACTATTGTAGCACTTATTTATATTTTGAATGAACAATTAATATTTTATATTTCAGTTCATTTAATTCATAATTCATTTTTGTTTTAGTTTAAGTTTGTAATTTTATGAGCTTTTGCCATTTTATTGTTTTTATATATATAAAAAACCTATATATGTATATGTGTGTGTATATATATATATATATATATATATAGATGCCTAACAACACCCTTCAGCCGTGACTCAGCCTCGAGTACTTTATTGCTTTTATAAAACACTTAAGTTACCACGGTGATTGACCCTTCGCAAAGACCCGCCCCCTTTAGTTACTGTTGCTATGTCCGACAAGCCGTGCGCTCTCATGCCACACATCATGTTCTCACGAAGTGAAAAATACATCGCGGAGCAAAGAGGACACTGACAACGCGTCGACAGACAAGACAGAGCAGGTTACTTTTGATATGAAACAGTTTAAACAGTAAATAGCGTCTAGTGTGTCTTTAATGTGTCGAGACAGATCGCTGTAGCTCCTCGATCATCTCTTCATACTAGCTCATTTATAGCATCAAATAAACATGAATGAACATCAGAAGGAATGTTGTTTCAAGACGTGAGGACACACAATTTTTCAAGTTCACCAACGTTAATCTACTAACTCCCCTGACCGCTTTGTCGGACAAAATGGCAGATTCGGGGTTATGATTGGTCAGATCGCCTGTCAATCAAACTGCCGGCGAAGGGTCAAATACGCCATCACAAACACTTCAAATCATTCATGTCTCCACTGTCATTTTCGTTTTGTTATTTGCTGCCATCATGAATCCAAACCATCTACACTAACATTGTTTTTAGGGATCGACATAAACTAGTTGCTGTTGTTAAACTTTGATTTTATCCTCTCCATGTAGCTGAGGAGCTCCTTCAACAAGGCCTTCAGTAAAAAGGGTTCCAAAGCACCATACGCAGATATAGAGGAGATCGCAACCCCGGTCACATCCGCTCCCTCTTCACCCAAAATCATCCATAACGTGGATAATGTCCCCGCAAAAGCCTCAACTTCAACATCAGGGTACGACATACAATTGTTGCCACATGCTCTTAAGAGATGATTTGAATTCTACGTTATGATGTAAGCTTTGCTGGTATTTACGGCAGATCGTGTGAAGGGCACGAGGAGACCGAGCACGATGTGAAAGTGGTGTCAGAGTTACGCACAGAACTATGGGAGAAAGAGCGCAAGCTGACGGACATCCGTTTGGAGGCACTTAGCTCCGCCCATCAGCTGGAGCAGCTGCAGGAAGCCATGACCAACATGCAGGTAGTGAATGAAGCTTTTTGTGTCCCTGAATACTGAGTATCTGCCGATACCATATCCTGATCTGCTTTAGTTTTTTTTCAATGCTTGATCTGCCCTGATAAATCCCTCAATAAATGCATTACAGCTCACGGTAGAAAACCTGAAGGCGGAGAATGACCAGCTGAAGACCGGTGGCCCCTCCTCCAGACCCCCAAGCTCCACCTCCCAGTCCTCTGGGCTCGGCTCATTGGGCGTCTCATCACCGCGACAATCTGTTTCGTCTTTCAGCAAAACCGTCGCACAAAATGAGCCTTACCCAGGTGATACATTTGTACACAAATTTCATGCACAGAAAGTGGAGTTTTTTACATCTAATCGGCCTTAAATTCTGTACTCTCGCACTTTAATTTCTGTTCATCGCATAGATGTCTTTCAAAGCCCCACCACAACTTTGCAGAAGGACGAAAGTCTCATCAGAGTGTTGGTTCGCATACCCAATCAGCACCTATTCAAAGACGTGAGTGCTTTACACAAACATCTTCATGCCGATGCAGCAGCAGCTGATATAGTACAAAGTTGGTAGTTCAGATACTCTACTGAAAACCATTGTTATTTACCATTGTCATTGCATTATTTACATGCTATTATAATATTTATTATTATTATTTTGAATTAGTGTTTATTATTTTTATTTTATTTTTAGTAATTTTGTTATGAGCTTTATTAGTTTTTGGGCTTTTTATTACGTTTCTATTTTTTTATTTCAGTTAGTTGCTAAAGCAACATTTATAAATGGCAGCGGCTATTTACACTAAGTGAAAATAGCATATTTTCTTAGTGATATGCTATTTACACTAAGTGAAAATAGTGATAGATTCTATTTACAGCATGTAAAAGTATCAGTTCTTTGCAATAAGAGTAAATTAATTAGATGCTATCTATACTATATATTGGCAGATGCTATTTGCACCTCTGTATTTTTGTAACAGGGTGCAATAATATCATAGAGTGTAAATGATTATATTTATTAAAATTATTAAATGGATGCTGCCTTATTGGGAGAATAAAAACCCTCCCTACACCTTCCCCTAACCCTAGCCAATAAACACTTTTAATATTATTAAACACTCGTTCGAATATTATTTCCACTTTTAGAGCATGATTTTCATTTTTATTGAAAATAAATTTCAGCTCGGCAAAAGGCAGATTCGAACCCGCGTCGACCGCAATAGAAGCCAGGTCTGCAAGCTTTACTCGCTAATGCTGTACCACTAAAGATATTGAATTCTGTGTTTCTTTTTTTTTTAAAAACTTAAAAAAAGCCCATCCAGACATTGGTGGGCGGAGCTAGTGTAAATAGCATTTGCCAACAAGGCACTATTAACACTATAATTTAGTTTAAAGCGTTTTTAGTCTAATATTTATATTTTATATTATTTCAACTAATGAAAACAAATTTGAATAGTTTTGTTTTTTTAGTTAACAATACTGTTATTGTTTGTTATATTTTGTATTATGTTTAATATTTTAAAAAATGTTTATTGTAATTATTTATATAAATGTGTTGTTTCACAATCATAAACAACCTTCTGACCTGCTCTACATTTTTAAAACCGAATGTCTCATTCACAGGAGGTGAAACAGCTGGAGTTTTTCATTGGCGCGGTTAAAATCAGCGGGCGGACTGACTGGTTTGCTCTGGACTCTGCAGTTATCCAGGCTTTTAAAGTGAGTGCAGTCTTCTGAGGGGCAAAAAACACCCATGCATTTAGACCTGATACACAGAAGAAAGTGAAAAGCGCTTCTCCTCTCGCTGTGTCTCTGTAGGAGTATTTAGCGGTGGTGGACCCCAGCTCCAGTCTCGGCCTCTCTCAGGACTCCATCTACAGCTACAGCCTAAGCCATCTCAAGAGGGTTCTGGGCGCACAGCCGCCCGAGACCCCACCAGTGCGCCTCTACACCAAAGGCTCTTCCTGCATCAGTGTCGCCCTAAAAGGTCAGTGCGTTGAGGTTCGTGGGTAACATTGAAACGTTCATGTCAAGTCTAAACACTGGTCTTGCATTGCAGATATGAAGGAAAATTAATGTTTGATGAACGCATCTGAAATGTCATTATATATTGTATATTTATATATATATATTGTTAATGTTAGTTAATAAAAATACAGTCGTTCATTGCATTAACTAATTAATGTTAACAAATACTCCTTTGATTTTAATAATATATGAGTAAATGCTGAAATTAATACATATATATATCATAATTATATATGATAATAATTCACATTAAATGAAATTAATTCGGGACTATGTAGATATATTTAAAAAAATCATAAAAAATTAATTCATAATTTTAAAATTTAATTAAAAAAAAAAAAAAATATATATATATATATATATATATATATATATATATATATATATATACAGAACATATATATATATATATATATATATATATATTTATATACACACTGCTTACTGCTTGCATGCTCTGACACAATCTTTCAGTATTTTTCCATTTGATCTTTAAGCCATTATTTTCAGATTTCCATCTTCAATAACCATCAACAAACAATGCAAATACCCCCAGGCAACACTGCAGTGTAAATGATGCTTTTATTTGTCTCAGCTGTGGGTGATGAGGTTTTTTCATAGCTCACCAGAGAACAGCAATATGCTGCTAATGTTTCACACTCTAAGAGCAGCCAGCAGGACGTGTGATTGGTCCACGGCCCACCCAGAACTCTACCGCCCTCCCCTAATCCCATCATTCCCGAGCTCTCAGGTCTGATATACGACCCAGGGAATTGGGGTCGTTACCCAGACTCCTCAGGGCTCGTTCTAGGTGTTATTTTAAGCGCAGACTGCAACTCTACGTTGTTTATTGAGGCCGTGCGATGCTGTAGCCCACCCAGGCAACTGAAAATAAAGCAATTTGACTGTTCTCTCTTATAGAAAATGTGAATTCCCTCATTTCTGGGTGTGATTTCACCATGCACTACATTAAAAAATACCTTAAAATTAAAAAATTAACCTATATTTTTAATAAGAAGCATTAGAGCATGTATAACAAATTAATGGCCAATATCAAGTGGTTAATAAGCAGATAATATCATGGCCTATTTTCACCATTAATAGTATATATGTAACTATTATTTCTATTATTGCAAATTATATCGATTTCTTTCTTCATGTCATTTTAAGAATGTCAACTTCTTGATTGGAGCTTTTGCTGTTTTTAAAGAATCGAGCAGAAAAATATAATTGTAATATTGATCAACCCATCAGGTATAGTCACAACAAAAATAATTGGTATTGTAATGCATGTTTTCAAGTATTTTAAGGGAGTTTATTTTTTAGGAGGATTATATATATATATATATATATGTCGTGATTGTCAGCTGAAGTGCCCGTAAAAACCACTAGAGGGCACTTCACCTTGGACTTTCACACACTTTCATTCATTCACACGGACTACATTTCCCATAAGCCCCGTACCCAGTCACTGATTACCGCACCAGCTGCACCTCATCAACCAGTCCCCAATTACCATCACCAGCTGTAACTCATCACCCACACCATTTAAGCACTGGTCCCACACCACTTCTCTGCAAAGTCTTGATTTGGTTTTCGGTTGACTTGTTTTCCTGGTTTCTGACCGTTCCCTCCCTCCCTCCCTCCCTGCCTATTGGATTTATTGCCTTGGATTTTTGGACTGTTGATTGCTTGCTGCCTACATCGAGATACTTTACCTCTTTAACGTTTACGACTCTGCCTTCCCTCTAACATTCCTGTTTGCTGTTGATTTGACCATTGCCTGTTTGACCACGTTGCTTAATAAAGCCTGCATTTGTATACAATACAATATATAGGTTTAAAATGTATGTGCTTTGTCATTTTACATATGAAATGAAACACTTACTTGTATGACAGATTGTCGCTTTTTGTAAAAGCATCAAGACTCATTGTAATGTAAGACCTGTATTTATATTGTACTGTCACTGATATTTAATCAACGCTGTTGTCCCTGAATGCAGGACTGAAGGAGAAGTGTGTGGATGTTCTAGTGTTCGAGACGCTCATCCCCAAGCCCATGATGCAGCATTACATCAGTCTGTTGCTTAAGCACCGGCGGTTGATCTTATCGGGCCCCAGCGGCACAGGGAAGACCTACCTCACCTACCGCCTCGCCGAGTACCTGGTGGAGCGCAGCGCTCGAGAGGTCACGCCTGCCATCGCTGCCACCTTCAACATGCACCGCCAGTCCTGCAAGGTACATCAGAGGCAGAGCAACCCAAGTATATACATGATATTCATACTTGACATAATCTCTCATTGGGTTTTGTCTTTCATCCCAAAAGGACCTTCAGCTCTATCTGTCCAATCTGGCCAATCAGATTGATCGGGAGAGCAGCACAGCTGAGATCCCATTGGTTGTCATCTTGGATGATGTGCATGATGCAACATCCCTCAGTGAACTTGTTAATGGTGCTTTAACCTGTAAATATCACAAATGGTGAGTGTAAACTCTACCGCATGACTAGTGGGGATCATTTTAAAGGTGTTAAGAGCTGTTTTGTCTCTTTTTCAGTCCATATATAATAGGGACAACCAATCAGCCTGTGAAGATGACCCCTAACCATGGTCTACACCTCAGCTTCAGGTTGGTACTAACATACACTTTACTGGCTTTAGCGTCGGCGAGGAACAGCTGTGACGTATTGCTCTGTCCTGCTTTTGTTTTGATTGTCACTTGTTTGGGTGACACGAGCATGTGCTTGCCTTCACACTGACTGGATACTGCACAGGGATGCCTAACATTTATATATTTTTTTAGTTTTACCCAATTTTTGTGTTTAATCATGCTTTATGCCCACATGGGTTGCTATCTAGAATGTACATTTCCTGAAGAAAATATGAATGGTGCTTGCAGTGGCAAAATTCGGCACTCGGTTGCCAGGGTGTTTCTAAGGTGTTCTGGGAGGTTGCTAGGCGGTTGCTATGGTAACCTGGGTGGTTGCTAAGGTACTTGGGGTAGTTGCTAACGAGTTGCTAGACGATTGCTAGGGTGTTCTTTTTGTTTGGTAGGTGGTTGCTATGGTAACCTGGATGGTTGCTAGGGTGTTGCCAGGCAGTTTCAAAGGATTCTAGATTCCCTGATTCACGTTTTCAACAGTTAAAGCTTCAATATGTAAGATTTTTGCAGTAAAATATCCAAAAATCACTAGGCCAGTGTTATGTATTTTGTTCAGTTGAGTCCTTACAATATCCCAAATGTTTCCAACTATTTGAAAATCGTGAGAGAATTGCCGCTTCCGTATGAGTGAGTCGCCTGTCAATGGCGTCGTATCGGCGTTACCCTCGGTTTTATTTTGTTGAAGCCATGTAAACACCAAAGACGCTTTAATATATTACATGTTTTATCAGACAAGGGAACATCTTGATACAGTTATAGACAGAAAACTAATCATTGTAATATAGCTCAACACGTTTATTGTTTAAATCTAATGTTCTTTTTTGCGAGTACCATGCCTTAGAGAAAAACTCTATTTTGTCAAGTAACGTTATTTTTAGTAACAGTAATACAGAATTTTCTCCATCATACAATACGTTTTTAAATTAATTTCATGCCCTTTATGAACACAAGCCATCCAGTATTTAAAATGATATTGTGATCAGGATCTCTCTTACTGCAGTGTGAACGAGTAGCATTATAATATAATTTTCAACACTCTTAAATGTGTCTAATATGATAAACAGAGCTGCGTTTCCTCACACTCGTTACCGGAAAAAGCGGAAGCAGCGCCAGCGACTGTGGCATAATAAAAGTCCCGCTGCTCTCGAGGCGTGTGTCGTTCGTCTCTCATTATCAATCGCTCCAGTGTCTCGTTCAGCTCCACAAGTCTCATCCCGATTCTTTTCCACCGGCTGTGAGGTAAAGACCGCATGTCCCAAGATTCCTCGCTCAAACTTGCCGTCATCAAGCTACGCCTTTTTTCTGAATAGGCGCCCTCTAGTGGACGAAAAACTACATAGTGCGCCTTTAATCACAAACCACCATAGATTAAATAATAAACTACCATAGAGTCTAGCCATGGATGTGCTAAATTTATGTCAGTCGCATCAATCCTCAGTCCCCTTTATATTTTTCCTCTATACAGGATGGTGATGTTTTCCAATAACGTCGAGCCAGCAAACGGGTTCCTGGTGCGTTATTTGCACAGAAAACTAATGGAGGCCGAGGATCCCAGAAGCATAAAAAATGAAGATCTTCTGCGGGTTCTAGACTGGGTGCCCAGACTCTGGTACCACCTTCACACCTTCCTGGAAAAACACAGCACCTCCGATTTCCTCATTGGTAATGTTTATTATTATATCGGCATCATATTGGTTAAAGAACAAAGAGGCATTTATTTTAATACAAGCTCGAGGTGCCTAATGTGTGAGTGAGTATTTCCACCTATTTGTGTCCAATCTGTGTTGTCGTAGGGCCCTGCTTCTTCCTGTCCTGTCCAGTTACAGTAGAGGATTTCCGCACGTGGTTTATTGATCTTTGGAATCACTCGATCATCCCATACCTTCAGGAAGGAGCCAAAGATGGCATTAAGGTGGGTCCTAAACTTGAATGAAAAAATAACGATTTCACATGTCGTCACTTCCTATCGGTCAAAGTGGCAAGAATAAGTGTGAATGTGTGTGTCTGCAGGTTCACGGGCAGAAGTCGGTGTGGGAGGATCCGGTGGAGTGGGTCAGAGGATCTCTGCCCTGGCCGTCTGCTCAGCAAGACCAGGCCAAACTCTTTCACCTGCCTCCCCCGAGCACAGGCCCCGGCAGCCCCAGTCAGCCGGGAGACGATCGGCCGCATAAGGAGACGCCGCCCAGCTCCGTGGAGTCAGATCCACTGGTGAGGGCTCAGCATAATAAAACATTTAAATGTATACATTTAAAATATATTATATACATATAAATGTGTGGTTATGGTACAAAATATCCCCACAAGGTCAAATATTTCTGGAATTAATATCCTTTTGGGGACATAAAACAATCATATGAAAATATGTTTTTTGAAAATGTAAAAATGCAGAAATCATGTCAACTTAAAAATCATGTCTATGGAAAGTCCTCATAAAACATGGAAACGCAATGCGTATGTGTGTAAAAAATAGGAAATAATTCAATGAAAACTGAATATATATAGATACAAATTTATGTCTGATCTATAATCTAATATATGCTTTATATGAATTTTTATGAGATATATATATATATATATATATATATATATAGATGGAGTTACCACCAAAAAATACAAGCATATAAGTAATATAAGTGACTTATAAAATATATATTTATATATATATAAGTAAATATGCATATATATATATAAATATATATAATATATATCAAAAAATATATAAATATATAAATATATATATATATTTTTTTTTTTTTTTGATATATATATATATATTTATATATATATGCATATTTACTTATATATATATATAAATATATATTTATATATTTTTTGATATTTATTGATATATATATATGCATATTTACATATATATATTTTTTGATATTTATTGATATATATATTATATATATATATATATATATATACACACACACATATATATATATATATATATATATATATATATATATATATATATATATATAATATATATATATATATATATATATATATATAGTAAATATGCATTGAAGTCGACAAGAAACGGAAGGTCTTTTCTTCCGAGTGAAAAGGCTTCAAGAATGAGAAAAATGTAAGGTGGGGTTTAATTTCGTCCTTCGGGAATTGATTGAATCGCAGGAAGTTGGCTGTTGCTAACTAAAAACAGAATGGCAGTTTGCAGTCAGTTGTGGAGGATATTCAGGGGGTTGAAGAGGGTGACATTTTTGATTAAAGACTACAAGGGCATGTGAAATAAAATGCTAATAATATGCAATGGATAAATCATTTATAATAAGCACCGCAGCATTATGTAAAAAAAAAAAAGGTCAATTTTTGATTTTATGCTGACTTTAAATGGCTTCCCCAGTATCAGTACTTATTGCATGAGAAATATCTCAGTATTTTCTTGTTCTTGTAATAATTTCTGCTCTTTTCCCAGATGGCTATGCTGTTAAAACTTCAAGAGGCTGCCAATTACATCGAGTCGCCAGAAAAAGAGACGGATCCAAAACTCCCTCCCCTCTGAACATGCGATAAGTTTTCCCATCATCCCCTCCATCTCTCCTGCCGCCCACGTTGAGGTCCAAACTCCCAACAGCTGCCCCACACCTGCAGATGACACCGTACTGTTTCTGTATAAATGCCATTAGTGCATTTCACCCACTTATTATATTATTCATCCTACTTTTTTTTTTTTTTTCATTTCAATCAAATGTCCCTTACAAAAAAGTACTGTGGCGGTACCATGGTACGGTGATGCTATCACATGGTAATACCGTGGTACTTTCTGATATGGGTAGTTGACATGCTCTGCAGTACGACTATTTATTCTCCATCTAAAACTAATTTAACTGCATTTTGCTCTTTTAAAGTTAGTATGCATGTGTATTTAATGAGCTCCTATGAATGGAAAGAGTACATGGAATATTTGTACATGTTAAAATGGATTTGGTCACATCTCAGGACCTTTTAAAATGAGTTAGTGAAGGGGAAATGAGTGATTTCAAATGAAAAGCTTAAGCAAGAAACGGCACCTAAATCTACACTTTTCATTATGCATAACTTAAGTTTAAATATTGATGGTGATATAAAAAAAATATCCATATGCCATGGTACTTTTATGTAAGGGCTCGCAAAAACAATGTTTTATCATAAGTAACTCTTTCTCCTAAAAGAATGCCAGTATGACAGATGAAAATAACGATCAATTTATAGCACTTTTGTCTGCATATTTCTGTTTACTGATGTAAATGTACATACGGATGTAATTTCTCTTTGCGGGGACCTTTACTGTTCCACTGCTGCCCGTATTAACAACTCAACGAGACAGGTGCTAAAACCACTAGCGCTAATTCATCTCGCAGTCGAGCGCTCGTGAACAACGGCAAACATGGGAGATCCTGGGAAATATTAAACGTCTCCTCTCCGATGTAACACTTTAAAGGCCACTTTAGCCTATGCTGCTTTTTGTACTTTTCATTTCTTTCACGTTCGAATATACGGCCACAGCATAAGCTACAGTTGAACCCCATTCCTTCAGTGTCCCAGAAACACTTATGCAGAGTTTTTAAAGCGATAGTTCACCCCAAAATTTCAATTCTGTCATTATTTACTCACCCGAACCTGTATTCATTTCTTTCCTCTGCTGAGCACAAAAGAAGATATTTTGAAGAATGTTGGTCACCAAACAGTTGATGGTCCCCATTGACTTCCATAGTATTTTTTTTTCTAAGGAAGTCAATGGGGACCATCAACTGTTTGGTTACCAAGATTCTTCAAAATACCTTCCTTTGTGTTCAAACAGAGGTTTGAGTTTGAGTAAATATGAATATGAATTGTTATTTTCAGGTGAACTATCCCTTTAAACCCGTTTTTTTTCCTCTTTCTAACACAGTGAATGCCTTATAACAGATTTTAAGTGTGCTATCATCTTCCAAATTTTAAAGAACTTTGAATCTGAATTGAATCGGCCACAACACACAGGATGTCGAATTGGAATTGGAATGAAAGTCGAAAAGGTTTTTTTTTTTTTTTTTGATGAATTATGGTTAATTACACAGACACGCAGTCTTTGAATTTCATTCCATTTCAACTTGAAATTATGATTCTGCGTCCTGTTTTGAAAGGCACCTGACCTTGGTAGGAGGCAGGAGGATGCCAGAGTCTCCAAAAGCACCTCAGTAACACATTGTAGAGTTTCGTTGTTTTCAGAGATTCGTCCCAGTCACAAACAGACTATTTTTGTGCACTTTTATTTACTGTAATGATACTGTAGAGACGTTTTACTTGGCTTTGGCACTGATCTCAGCTCAGGGGTTTGGTTATCTCAGGCCTCTAATTAGATTCAATTCAGCTACTCTCTCAGTTAACCGCTCTCTCTGTAGCAAATGGTGCAAATGTAGAAAACCAAATACTCAGTGCTTTATTCAGTACAAGCCTTTCATTTGGAGCGCAAGAGACGATTGCCCCAACTAAGTGCACATGGATGTGATGCCGTCTTTGATTATTTGGTGCTATCTGATATCACTATAGGAAAAAGTTTCCAACGTAAACGTCTTGGTTTAGTAAAAAAAAAAAAAAAAAAAAAATCGCACTTGACATCCAATAGCCTTAGTCTTGCGGCGTTTAAGGGCATCTGTAGGTACGACCAAGTTTTCATTTTTTAGTGGTAGTTTTAGAGCTGTAAGCATTATCACATTTTGCCTCACTAAAAATCCATCATGAAAATGTTATGTGAAAAGAAATCAACTCCTACGGTAGTCAAACATATCAAACCATACAGCATTTCTCTGAAGCTTACAGTTAAGAGTCGAGTGCGTCCGCGTGTCCTCGCACAGAAGAGGATTCGCCGCTCACAGAAAGCAGTGGTGGACCAGTAATTTCCCATCTCTGTACCCGAAACTAGTATCCAGACATGCATGTAGGTGAGATCTGGGCCGTGGAAGTTAAAATATAACTCCAACCATTCCATTCCTTTCTACTCCTCTTATATATTGCATTATCATTACTCTACTGTGTAAATATGATTTTCGTAGTTCCTTCTCCAAGAAGTGAGGGTTTGTGGAGTTTATTAGCCAAATAGAGAGACTCGTAATGCTCAAGATGGCAAAATGATTCAGTTTTCTTTAGCCGCCTTCAGTTGCGCTGCTGCTTCAAGTCTAATATGTGACGTTTATATTTGATTACGGTCCAGACATAAGACAGTGTGCCAATGGCTTTTGTTGCTAATCTGCTGGAGATCGCAGTTTCATTTTACGTCAGTGAATGCTACTCCAACAAAATATCAGCACGTTGTTGGATATCGAATCTGGATCAGCGAATCAAGCTAATAAATCTCATTTACGTGAGCATGTAGAGGCGAATTTGGCGGACCGTCAGCGGTTTTTAAAAAGACGTTTATTAGTGTGACTAAAGCCGCTGTGCACTGTCTGCATCATGTTCCTGGTTATCGTGCCTGTAACCGTGTGATAGCTGTGCCGTGTTGTGCAAAGTCCCATTTAACGCGACAATTCAGCAACTTTTTACTGTCTACTTTGTCTGTCCTGGAATTGTAATGACAGCACAGCGATGGTGACCGTTAAAACTGGATTTTATGTCTGTCCCTCGTGAGCTTTGGTTTCGTTATGTCCGTCTGTCGCTGTTTTTCACCTTATCGCTCTTAAATGCACCTTTTTTTATCGTTGCAATAATTTGTCACGTGAGTCAGGAGCTCCATAGACCCGTTTCTTCCCTGGCTTTGGGTGATTGTATGCCGTGATGGTGCTGTCTTGAGGTCAGGGTCAAGCTTGGGCAACTCGTGAATGAAGATGGATCGTTCATATCAGGTGGCTTAGTTTTATGTACAATATTTCTAAGAGGACCAATGTAAAGAGATTACAGATACAAAGTGGTGAGAAGTTGCTGAATAGTCCTTTTACTTCATGCAATGCTTGATATTGATTCAAAAAAAAAAATCCAATACTGTTGCATAAAAGGTCATATGACGGTAGAAGATGTAAGTTACAATGTGCAATGGGTTTCTAAATGTCGTAAACGCATGTCACCTTAGTGTGAAGCAGAATTACGGATGTGTTCTACCTAATTTGGGGTCGTATAAAAGGAATGATATTACTTGCTTTCTTTGTAAGTTTCCCCAAATGATTGTTTGTACAACTTGAGTTCCATTTTGTACAGGACATTATAAATGTAAACATTGTACATAGCGTGGCCCTGCATTTGCAACAACAATCATTTAAGAAAAAACAATGTCATTAACACATGTGGTTTGCAAGGAAGATGTTTGTTACCAAGAACTGGCCCGCTTCGGATGTTCGTAATGGCCACCGAGACATTGTCCATCTGTCATAATAAAACCACAACGTTCGTTACGTGTGTTCTTTGCCTTATGTTTTCACTGCTGGGGTTAAAGCACACAGAGCACGATCCAAATGTTTATTGTGCAATGCATTAGTTAAATATATCAAATAAGTTTAGTATCATGGGGACACAAATGTCAAAGCATGAGGATGACAGGATAGACATACTAGACAGACAAGCATATATATTAAATACACTCAAACAAGCTGTCAAACAACAATAAATACCGTGTGCACGTGAACCGATCTCCTCTTTACTACTAGTTATACCAAGAAATAAACATGAATGAACGTCAGAGAGGCTATGTTGAAAGATACAAGGGTTGTTTCGTGGTCAATCGGTATTTCAACCGTGGAAAACAGCGTCTAAATAATGTCACGTGACGTTATATTTACCTCAGGAAGCCACTCAATGGCAGTAGCACAGTTAGCGAGAAAAAATAACTCTAGAAATGAACACATTGATAAATATATGCGGGCACGAGCCGTGAGGGGCGGTGACGCGAGAGATAATGAGCGTCAGCTGCGCGCTACACCGGTCTCGTGTCGCCCACGGAGGAGCTCCGGAAGCATAAAAGAGGAGCGACGACAGTGAAGGATGAGAGAGGACCAGGCATGGAATTTATGTTGTGTTTTATTTTGTTTGTGTTTATTTTACTTTTGTTTCATTGTTTGTTTTTGAATTCATTAAAAAAAGTATGTTGAACGTTAGCCGGTTCCTGCCTCCGTCCTTCCATTTAACCCCGTCACAGCTATATTACACATTTTTATTCGAATATCATTTAAAAATATATATAACATTATTTTTTATCTTATGTTTTTAAGCTGAAATATGCATAAACATAATAAAATATACAGACGCCGCTTTGGAACGTTGATACGATACGTCAGGGCGAGACTGCACTGCAAACTGGCGCTTTTTCTGGATAAAAACGACAATAACGTTTACATTTATCAACCGATTTCAGTGGTTTATGATGTACGTGGAGCACGAAAAGTTCCATCTTTAAACTTCGATAGCAGACTTTAAAAAGACGCGCATAACGAGATCATTTACATTTTCACATTAAATTAAAAAGATACAGATAGATGCTCGAACACATTATTGAATGTTTCCAAGATAACTGACAGATCCTTTATGGTAACACACATGATTTGGTACAACTACTGTATATAATATATATAGTTTATGTAGTATATAATATAATATAGTTAATGATAAAGTTTATAATACTGTCAATAAACAGCATGCAGCAAATAAAATAGTAATGAATAGTATAATAATATAATAGTATAAGTACAATAATATAACATCACAATGATATATTGATAATTGCGTATAGTATACGTATAATACTAATACCGACGGTTTAGCTCCATCCCTAGTCCTGTCAAAGCTTGCGGAAATCCTTCCCTTCTTACAGCTACTTCCCACCCTCTCTGGGAAACCTTCAATGTGGGAGAAAGTTAAGCTAGCCAACTAACTAACATTACAGTAATTCACAAAATGTCAGTCACCCAACCGAGTGTTTGTCTTAAAAGTCCGTTTTAAGAAAATAAAGATGCATATTTAAATTTCAGGAAAAATTAGTTTATAAAACAAGACAATATACGCTAAAACTATAATATAAATCATGTAAACTCAACTTTCACAGCTAATTAGTGACACCGCTTGCTATTTTCTGACGGACTCCGGTGGCCAACTATTATCAACATAATTACATAACGACCAAATACAACCAGAAACAAACCTTACCTGTGAAAGGTTATTCCCCGAGACCTGTTTTACACCAAATTCCACATTTTACTCAATTCCAGTTATGAGCGTTATGGGAACGTTGCCCTGCACGAAATGGTCTATGTATTTATTATGTCTATGGAAGTATGACCCTGCTTTTGTAATTATAAATACAAACTGCTACGATTACCTTACTGTCTAACAATATTAGAATGCTGTTGTTGCCTTCATTGTGTAATTAAATCAGTTTAGTATGAAGGCCTACTTTGCAAGACGCCCATCCCACACGCTTATCTCCAGTGATACTTCTGGAACTGTACATACAGTTGAAGTGACTGTGATGTTGACAGCTCTGTTCACTCCCTCACTAGTCCAAGTGAGTCACTTGAAACTCTTGAGGGGAGGAGTTGACCAGCGCCACATGCCCTAGGCTATAAATCTGGGGTGACCCATCTTCAGACTGAGCCGAAGGACTTACTAAGTCAGAGGGATCCCTGAAGCGGACAAGCATGCCGGCAAAACCAGCCCCAATAAAGAAGTCGGCTAAGGCCGCCAAGAAGGAGGAACCTGCACCGGCACCCGCGCCTGAACCGGCGCCAGAGCCCGCCCCCGCCGAACCAGCACCCGCCGAAGCTGCCCCCGCCGAACCAGCACCTGCCGAAGCTGCCCCCGCCGAAGCTGCCCCGGCGGAGGCTGCCCCAGCCGAAGGTGCCCCGGCAGAGGCACCTCCTGCTGAAGCCCCACCTGCAGACGCTCCACCAGCTGAAGCTCCACCAGCAGAACCCGCACCTCCTGCTGCAGGTACTGAGTGCGCATGTGGACCCCAAACCTCCCCATCGTTTTTGAAATCAAATTTTGTGCAATTCTTTGGGTGGATCTCTCTAAGCTAGTGCTGTACACTATGTGTTGTCAGTCTAAAATTGTATGAAAAAATGGGAAATTATAATTTGCATGTTTAAAATCACCATGAATGAAATGAATATTGCCATGAAGAACAATTTAAATAATAAAAAATGTAGCATTACAGTAAGAATGGAATATTTTCACGTGGAAAACGCAAGAGAAAAAGTCTTGATGGTGAAAATATGTGACCCCGCTTTATGAGATCAACGCCATCATTTGCAATAATAAAGGCAGACAAACGAGCGGTATTAACGCAGATGCATGTCATGTCACAATTAACTCTTAATGCACGAGAACTCGCCGCACATTACTGCTGGAGCCAAGGACTCTGGGTAGCTGCTCGGAAAACGTCTGACTACAGCTGATGGTTTAAAAAAAAACACCAGTGAGCGTTTACACCTGTTAACCTCTCCTCGCCTGACCACTGATCAGACCAGCTGTTCGCCCTGAACTACTCGACGCCTATTCTGCTGCTTTTACTGTACGCCTTAAAATTTAAACTTAAAAAATACAATAAAAACTTAAAATCTTCTAAAACAACTTATCACTTTAGAGAAATGTGCAGTAGCAGTACCATGATTGTGACCATTTAATTTGCATGCAATTTCAATAGGCGATATAGTATTTCAGAACTTCTGTAGAAGCTCATGTTCATAAACTCAATCTTTCACTATAATCTGCCATCATTTGTATGATAATCTGTGCGTTTTACTGTCTAACAAGAACAAAGCATGCTTTTCATCACCTGTGCAATTATTATTTTAACCCCAGCTATATCCGCCGAGGCCTTATAAGCCAGAGGTATTTAGAGCTTGTGTCCAACGCAGACGTCTCTATTTACAGTCCCACAGAGAGCTAATATAATAATAGTAGTAATAAATATTTAACAATGATGTTTTGATTCGTGAGCCCAGTCTTTTCCTGTAACAACGTGGGTTGATGATTATGGGGAATCGTTCAGTGATTGCTGGTTTTAGAAATATTATTTTGTATTTTTATAATGATAGCATAAAAGATATTATACATGCACAAAATGAATGAATATTAATTATTCGCTTATGTACAGCTATCATTACATTATTTAAATTCTTATTATTTTATACTATATTTACTTAAGATTAAATATACTAAAACGTATTTGAAAACAGATCATGTGCACCATCCATTATATCAAAACGATCAAATATTGTGTAATGTCTCGCTCTGTGACTACTTCTGTGCATGCAAAATAAGCCTTAAATGTTTGGTCCATTCTAACACTTTACTAACATTTAAAAATGAGTTGCTGGCCACGTCGCTGAAGGAGTCACTGCGACCAGCGCTGCACACGCTGCTGAGGCCCCGCTGATGCTAATAGCCGTGGTAAACCAATGGAAACGTTCCTGTAAATTTATTAGACACACTGCAATTGCAGTCAAAACACCTGATGCTTCACAGCACTGAAGAAGTCAAAGTCAACATGAAAGACAGAGTGTTCGCAACCAATTTTACTTTATTATGTTCAATGTGAAAACAACTTGAACTTGATTTCAGTGTGTCAGTATTATGGACGCTTGTTTCTGCCACTAAATAAAAAAGGTAATTTAACTAACTTAATGTAACTTTTTATCTCGCAATTCTGACTTTATATCTCGAAATTCTGACTTTATAACAAGCAATTCTGACTTAATATCTCGAAATTCTGACTTTATATCTCACAATTCTGACTTTATATCTCACAATTCTGACTTTATATCTCGCAATTCTGACTTTATATCTCGCAATTCTGACTTTATATCTCAATTCTGACTTTATATCTCACAATTCTGACTTTATATCTCGAAATTCTGAATTTATATCTCGCAATTCTGACTTTATATCTCATAATTCTGACTTTATATCTCGGAATTCTGACTTTATAACTCACAATTCTGACTTTATATCTCACAATTCTGACTTTATATCTCACAATTCTGACTTTATATCTCGCAATTCTGACTTTATATCTCGCAATTCTGACTTTATATCTCGAAATTCTGAATTTATATCTCGCAATTCTGACTTTATATCTCATAATTCTGACTTTATATCTCGGAATTCTGACTTTATATCTCGCAATTCTGACTTTATATCTCATAATTCTGACTTTATATCTCGCAATTCTGACTTTATATCTCGAAATTCTGAATTTATCTCGCAATTCTGACTTTATATCTCGCAATTCTGACTTTATAACTCGTTAATTCTGACTTTATATCTCAGAATTCTGACTTTATATCTTGAAATTCTGAATTTATCTCGCAATTCTGACTATATCTCGCAATTCTGACTTTATATCTCGCAATTCTGACTTTATAACTCGTTAATTCTGACTTTATATCTCAGAATTCTGACTTTATATCTCGCAATTCTGACTTTATATCTCGCAATTCTGACTTTATATCTCACAATTCTGACTTTATATCTCTCAATTCTGACTTTATATCTCGCAATTCTGACTTTATATCTCGAAATTCTGAATTTATCTTGCAATTCTGACTATATATCTCGCAATTCTGACTTTATAACTCGTTAATTCTGACTTTATATCTCAGAATTCTGACTTTATATCTCGCAATTCTGACTTTATATCTCGAAATTCTGAATTTATCTCGCAATTCTGACTTTATATCTCGCAATTCTGACTTTATAACTCGTTAATTCTGACTTTATATCTCAGAATTCTGACTTTATATCTCAGAATTCTGACTTTATATCTCACAATTCTGACTTTATATCTCGCAATTCTGACTTTATATCTCATAATTCTGACTTTATATCTCAATTCTGACTTTATATCTCGCAATTCTGACTTTATAACTCATAATTCTGACTTTATATCTCGCAATTCTTACTTTATATCTCAGAATTCTGACTTTATATCTCGCAATTCTTACTTTATATCTCAGAATTCTGACTTTATATCTCAATTCTGACTTTATATCTCAGAATTCTGACTTTATATCTCAATTCTGACTTTATAACTCACAATTGTGACTTTATATCTCGAAATTCTGACTTTATATCATGAAATTCTGACTTTATATCTCGCAATTCTGACTTTATCTCACAATGACTTTATAACTTGCAATTCTGACTTTATAACTCGCAATTGTGAATTTATATTTTTCTTTTTATATCTAAAAAGTAAGAATTGTGGGATATAAACTCACAATTGTAAGAAAAAAGTCAGAATTGGGAGCTAAAAAGTCACCCACCTTTTTTCTTTTTTATTTCATGGCAGAAGCGAGCTTCCATGGAGTATTGATTTCATGTTGACTTTAAAATTCATTTTTCTAACAAACACTATTGGATTATGTTAAAACCTGACCTGAGCAACGATTCCATCATTTTGACTCGACTAATGCCTGAAGCTCTGTCAAATGCTGCTTTTATTAATGTGCCCTGCCTATTTAACACCAGCTGATGCTGAAGCTGAAGCTCCACCTGTTGAGGAAGTCAAAGCACCTACACCCCCTCCACCGGCAGGTAAACCCACGGAGAATCTAAACCGCTTCAGATCACCTCAGTTTTACTCTGACTTTATATCTCAGAATTCTGACTTTATATCTCAGAATTCTGACTTTATATCTCGCAATTCTGACTTTATATCTCACAATTCTGACTTTATATCTCACAATTCTGACTTTATATCTCTCAATTCTGACTTTATATCTCACAATTCTGACTTTATATCTCACAATTCTGACTTTATATCTCACAATTCTGACTTTATATCTCACAATTCTGACTTTATATCTCACAATTCTGACTTTATATCTCACAATTCTGACTTTATATCTCTCAATTCTGACTTTATATCTCAGAATTCTGACTTTATATCTCGCAATTCTGACTTTATATCTCACAATTCTGACTTTATATCTCACAATTCTGACTTTATATCTCTCAATTCTGACTTTATATCTCACAATTCTGACTTTATATCTCACAATTCTGACTTTATATCTCAGAATTCTGACTTTATATCTCACAATTCTGACTTTATATCTCACAATTCTGACTTTATTTCTCGCAATTCTGACTTTATAACTCACAATTCTGACTTTATATCTCGCAATTCTGACTTTATAACTCACAATTCTGACTTTATATCTCGCAATTCTGACTTTATATCACACAATTCTGACTTTATATCTCACAATTCTGACTTTATATCTCACAATTCTGACTTTATATCACACAATTCTGACTTTATAACTCACAATTCTGACTTTATATCTCACAATTCTGACTTTATAACTTGCAATTCTGACTTTATAACTCGCAATTGTGAATTTATATCTTTCTCAATTCTGAGAAAAAAAGTCAGAATTGTGGGATATAAACTTACAACTGTAAGAAAAAAGTCAGAATTGGGAGCCAAAAAGTCACAATTACCTTTTTTATTTTTTATTTCATGGCAGAAGCGAGCTTCCATGGAGTATTGATTTCACGTTGACTTTAAAAATTTTCTAACAAACACTATTGGATTATGTTAAAACCTGACCTGAGCAACGACTCCATCATTTTGACTCGACTAATGCCTGAAGCTCTGTCAAATGCTGCTTTTATTAATGTGCCCTGCCTATTTAACACCAGCTGATGCTGAAGCTGAAGCTCCACCTGTTGAGGAAGTCAAAGCACCTACACCCCCACCACCGGCAGGTAAACCCACGGAGAATCTAAACCGCTTCAGATCACCTCAGTTTTACCCATACATTGTGCCATTTACAATTGAAACATTGGATGGAGATTCTAACTTTAGATTCAAATATTGAGTGTCAACGTTTGCTCTCCAGAGCCCACCAGCGAGCCCCTCGAGATCGGCGTTGAGGATGTCAATGACACTTCAGTCACTATCACATGGAGACCACCAGCCACCATTGGAAACTCTGGCCTGGATGGATACACTGTGGAAATCTGCAAGGAAGGAAGTAAGTCTGTGAATCCTTCAGAGGTAGGAAGGGATCAAGACACGTCCAAATCCAATGCTGCATAACACACTTCCTACTAAAAAGTTGCTCTACATCGTCAGATCAAACGTGCTGCTTGTTTAGGCAGCAAGGAAGTTGCTTTTGGACAGCCAGTTTCTTCACTAGGGTAATAAAACATCGTCATTGAGGATTAAATGTAAAATCTAAAAGCCTTTCGGCCCGCCAAGCACTTGCATCTTGAAACGGCACCTCACAATACTGTACCTTAAATTAAACACTGCGCAGTTCAAATGTTCATTAGCGTTTTATTTGCTGGTCAAACCTCTCAGTTGCACCTGTCCCCAATATGTCAACTGCAACATGTACACCCCACCTAAGTTGTGTCCCTATATGGAGAGGCATTTCTAGAAGTGCCACACCGAAGTCTGTCTGCAAAACAGCATGGCTGTTGCAGTCGTCAGGTTCACATGTAAACAAAGTTGCTCATAAATCAGTTAAAAGTGCAAATAAATCATGAAAAAAAGGATGTATCCATTCACATATTGTTTTTTTTTTTCAGGCAGTGTGGGAAACATAAATTCATGCACTGCAAAATCTGTTATTTTTCTATATATAATTTATAGATATATATATAATTTTATATATAATATAATATATATATTATAATTTTATATATAATATATATAATTATAATTATATATAATATAATTTTTTATAATGTTTAAAAAATTATATTTTATATCAATTTTTTAAATGATAATACTTACATTTACTTTAAATATCACCTTTACTCTCAGAGTGCAATTATTCAACAATGATTCTTAGATTTTTTTATTTTTTTATTTTTTCATTTTTTTTAAATAATAATAGTTCAAAATAATAATGCTTTTAATAATCCTTTTAAAATATGTCATTTCTAAAAGCAATGTACTATTTATCATTCTAAATGGGATGCAAATCTTAGATCAACCCTTCAACAATTTTTTTTAGTATTGCTATTTAAATATGAATATTGATTACAATCAGCGTGCAATTAATCGACAATCAATTTTTAGGATGGTTAATGGCATGCAAATCTCAGATTAACTCTTCTGATTGGATGTTCTCACTTTTTATTTTCCTCTCTGTCCCAGCTGGTGACTGGAAAGCCGCTAACGAGGAGCTCACCGTGTCCTGCCGTTATGTCATTAAGAACCAGACCACTGGTGACCGCCTGAACATCAGGGTGGTGGCCATGAACCCCGGCGGCCGCAGCCCTCCTGCCACTCTGCCCGACCCCGTCCTGGTCAGAGAGGTTGTGGGTAAGTCAAGACGTTACTGGCCAGAAACACATACACTACTGTTCAAAAGTGGACGGTCAGTAAGATTTTTTAAATCTCTTCTGCTCACCAAGGCTGCATAAATTCAGCAAAAACAGCCATGAAATATTATTAAATTTCAAAATAGTTGTTTCCTTTTTAAATCACTGATTTTAGAAAAGCTGAATTTTCAGCATCACGATCCTTCAGAAGTCATTCTAATGTGAGGATTTGCTGCTCAAGAAACATTTGGGATTATTATCAATGTTGAAAACATCTTAAACCGTAATACAATTTTTCAAGATACTTTGATGAATGGAAAGATGTCACTTTTAATCAATTTAATGCATCCTTGCTCATAAACGGGTCTTTAGAAAAAAATCTCACTGACCCCAAACTTGTGAACGATGGTACATTTAAGGAGGGTCAAAAAAAGCCATTGCAACAATTTATGAGTTTCGTCTTGGTTGATTGTGATGACTCTTCCGGTCTGGATATAGTCATTTCCATTTATTTAGCTGTACAAAATCTATTGTTATGCGGCTTGATATTGCAAACGGTTACTTATCGCATTATTTTAACGTATTATTTTAATCATAAACAGTTCACCATCTCGTTTTTCCTCCTGTCATTTACCTCTAGCGGCAAATGAATCTGAAGTCTCGGTAATAGCTTACTTCCATTTTGAAAAATAAGGTCAATTGCATTACTAAGATGACTTTCATGTGGCTTGAAATTAATAGTCATGTGCCAAGCTGAAAAAAAAACTCTCATTTTTCAGATGACCACTGCATCTAAGCCAGTTTTCTTTGGACGTAGTTGGAACATAGAGTTTCCCTGCACATGTAGCTGCTCTAAAGATCGGGGGCCTCCTTTCCAGTCTCAAGTATCCTAGACCTCAGAGCTATCTAGAGAGGTGAAATTGGTACCATGTCAAGTAAACCTCTCATGCTGTTCTTCAAGACCCCCTAATTGGCTCTGAGTGGTTGCCAGTTGTGAAAAAATAAATCTACCTGACAAGCGTCTGGCTTTAGCGCGAAGAGGTGTTGCCTTACGAACTTTAGGCAAAGATCAGGCATCGAAAACACCATGTTCATCTACGACGTAGAGTTATCTGCAAGCTTTAGTAGCGCTGTCGACGTCTGAGGTGTTAAATGTCGTGAAGCGACAAGAGGCGGTTAAAGTTGAAGTATCCTACATTTGGTTACGTAAACCAGTTTTTGAGTACGAATGCTTGTAGTCGTTTTACATTCTCCAAGAGTGTCCAGCGTCTAAAGAAAGAAATCATAAATGTAGAATGGAAAGTCAAGCGGGATTGGAATGTAACTTGAATCCGGTCTACGTAAAAGAGGGGGAGGGAAATTTTGGCAGATCCCCGGTTAAGGGTCTTCACGCAGCCGAGGCATGTCATGTCTTTTCCGATGAAAAATATCGGTAGAAAATAGTTAGTTGGTAAGTGCCGTGCATTAACAAGGATTATGTGGAGAGGGTTTTACATGGCTTCAAAGCCATTGACAGCTAGCCGCCTGGACTAGTGTCAAACTACTTCCTTTAAGAGCGATGGCGACAAGTGTGAATGGTTCGAGTCGGAGGGTGGGATGCATTCCCAAATGTTCTCACGCTGCGTACGGAGTCAAGTGGCGTCTAAGGTTACCCTATGAGACTTTTTAACTCGCTAGAGATGGTATGTTTATTTAGAGGCATGCTGTAGCGTGAAAGAGAAACAAACTCACCATTTTATATGTTGCCCAATGCATGCAAAACAAAAACACCTTTTTTTTTTTTGTTGGGTAGCATTGAAGGTGCTTTGTTACAAATGAAAGATAAACTGCGATTCTGAGATGTAGCCTTTGGGTATTATTTGTAATTCAGCAGTTTTAATGTAACTAAAGCCCTCCATCATAACTTATTAGTGGCAGGACTGATCTATTTAAAGCCGTGATGAGTCCAACAGAACCTCCGTTAGCTCAAAGTGTATCATTGTAATTGACACCTCATAATGTTTTTAGCCTTTGATTTCCTTCTGTGTTTTACATCTGTGCTTCTGCGTTCGGTTTTGCAAAAGATTTTAGTCGTTTTTGCTGCAGACTGTTATGGATGAAAGCTAAGGATGAAATTACATGTTAAGTTTAGCTTAGTCAGTGTTCTGGTTCGCTAGGGAAATAAACAAGTTTTCCTTACCTAAAACCTCAGATTAAAAATAAAAAGTGAGGTTTGTTTTTTTGAACCAATAAAATAAGAGCATGTATTTCTTAATAAGAAGTTGTTCCGTCTTTGAGCAAAAAGGCACATGGAAAATCGCCCTTACAAAAGATTACTGCAGTTTTTTAGAAGTAATACTACAGTTTTTGTTACATATAGAAAAATGCAATTTTTTGGACACGAGTATAACAGCAGTGTAACCTAAAATGTCTGTAGTTTTACTGGAGTACAACTATACTGCAATACATCTAAAGTACTAGTAAAATAAAACTGCAAAACAACTGCAGTTATACTTCATGCAACTTTCAGTTGTACTTCATTTTACTGCAGCTGTACTTATACTACAGTTTTACTGCAGTTGTACTGTGACTGTACTTCATTATACTGCAAATCTATGCTTGTGCTTCATTAAACTGCAGTTAAACTACTTGGTACTGCAGTTCTACTTCAATACACTGCAGTTCTTTTTTGTAGGGGCGTAGCGTACTGTATATATAATACAGTTTTTTTTCTCTCCCTTCAGATCGCCCCAAAATCCGTCTGCCGCGTTTCCTGAGGCAGCGCTACGTGAAAAATGTTGGAGAGAAGATCAACCTTGTTATTCCCTTCAGTGTACGTAATCTCTTGAAACAAAAATGCATTTACATTTAACATCAGCTGAAGCTTGTTTATGTGTTGAACAGATAAAATAAGTGAACTTCTTTTTTAAAGCATGTTAATATAAGTACACTTTACCTAAAAGCCGTATAAAAGTATTTTAATGCATTGTATAGTCTCATGAACAGTTATAATACATTCATATTACACCTTTAAAAAGTATAATTCATTAAAACACACGACAAACAACCAATTTCAGATGTAACAAGGAATATAATGCCTTTTAACTTTGGTTACAATTAAAAGTATAATGCATTAAGAAACATTATTATAATGCATTGTGTATAAATAAAGGCTTTAAATAAATTGTCACCAAAAGTTTAATTTGACATTATTACAATTCTGGTCATACAAAGTGAACTCTCTTTGGCACTGTTTCCACCTGATATTAAGATGCGTTTTGGTCGATCGGATCACAAGAGGACGTAAAATGGGGTGTAAAACCTTTTTGAGCTTGTCCAGGGGAAGTCGTGGCCTAAACCTGAAGGTTGCTGGTTCGATTCCCACGTCCTTCAGGAATTGAAGGTGGGGATTGTGAATGAACAGCACTTTCTCCACCTTTGATACCTTGAGCAAGGCACAAAACCCCTAATTGCTCCCCTTGTAAGTCACTTTGGATAAAAACGTCTGCTAAATGAATAAATGTAAATGTCCACTTTCAACCACTTCCAGAGGTTGTTGAAAACGCGTTGCTTTCGCAGTGTAGACGCTCATGTGTTCGAACAGCCACTAAAGACCGCCTACTGACTTGCCAGATGGGATGTAAACTTTGTCAGCTTAAGATAAGTTTGGTTTGAAGACGAAAAGTTGTTCTCTCATTGTTACTTATTTCGTTCACGCTCGGCCGGTCTTGCAGTCAGAGTAGAAATGAAAGCAGCTGCTCTCAGTATGTTTTTCTTGCATTCATACGTAAGCTTATTTAGTCCCATTAGCTCAAAAGATCTGAAAAGCCCATATATTTGACCTTCCTCTCGAAGAAATCCGGATGAAAGTGGATAAAAGAGATATACAAGGTGAAAACGGGTATATGTCTCCCTCGTCCACTTGTGATCCGATCGACCAAAGTGCATTGAGGAAACAAGGCTTTAAAGTACACTAAAATGATTTTTTATTTCAGTGATATTCTATTATTCTCAAGTAGAAGCACACAATATTCTTCATCTGATTTTCAGCGGGGCAGAAGACCCATTCTGAGTCAGATTAGGATGAATTTATTTAGTCAATTTTAAGCATACATTTCTTTTTTTCTTACCTTCAGGGCAAACCACAACCTGTTGTGTCTTGGACAAAGGATGGCCAGCCTATTGATACTAAAAAGGTGAATATCCGCAACAGCGACAAGGACAGCATCTTCTTCATCCGTGCCGCGGAGAGAGCCGACTCCGGCGTGTATGAGATGGCTGTGAAAGTGGACAGCTTTGAGGACAAATCCCAGTTAACTCTGCAGATTGTTGGTAAGTGTTCTAAAAGATCATATGCATCATGGACGATGGAGTTGCTGGAGTTTTTTTGGTTGCACTTACCTAAGAAAGAACTGGTAATATAAGGTAACTACGTGGGTTAAGTTTAAGGGTGAGTACCTAGTTATCGTAATTAATGTAGTAAATACATAGTATGCACACGTGGAACATGACCGTAAAATTAAGTTTTTTTCAACAATTCTCTTGTCTTCCTGTTCACCAGAGTTGCCTGGACCTCCAGCCAGCATCAAGATCGTGGACACCTGGGGTTTCAATGTTGCTCTGGAGTGGACCGAACCCAAGGATAACGGAAACACAGCAATCACCGGATACACCATCCAGAAGGCCGACAAAAAGACAGGGGTACAAGCTTTTACAACAGTTACTACATACCATGGTATTACTGTGAGTTTTCGGACATGGTTCCATTATTTTTGGACATTTACCATGTTTGTTTGGACATGGTACCATGGTATTACTGTGAGTTATCGGACATGGTTCCATTATTTTTGGACATTTACCATGTTTGTTTGGACATGGTACCGTGATATTACTGTGAGTTTTCGGACAAGGTTCCATTATTTTTGGACATTTACCATGTTTGTTTGGACATGGTACCATGGTATTACTGTGAGTTTTCGGACAAGGTTCCATTATTTTTGGACATTTACCATGTTTGTTTGGACATGGTACCATGGTATTACTGTGAGTTATCGGACATGGTTCCATTATTTTTGGACATTTACCATGTTTGTTTGGACATGGTACCGTGATATTACTGTGAGTTTTCGGACAAGGTTCCATTATTTTTGGACATTTACCATGTTTGTTTGGACATGGTACCATGGTATTACTGTGAGTTTTCGGACATGGTTCCATTATTTTTGGACATTTACCATGTTTGTTTGGACATGGTACCATGGTATTACTGTGAGTTTTCGGACAAGGTTCCATTATTTTTGGACATTTACCATGTTTGTTTGGACATGGTACCGTGATATTACTGTGAGTTTTCGGACATGGTTCCATTATTTTTGGACATTTACCATGTTTGTTTGGACATGGTACCGTGATATTACTGTGAGTTTTCGGACATGGTTCCATTATTTTGGACATTTACCGTGTTTGTTTGGACATGGTACCATGGTATTACTGTGAGTTTTCGGACAAGGTTCCATTATTTTTGGACATTTACCATGTTTGTTTGGACATGGTACCATGGTATTACTGTGAGTTTTCGGACATGGTTCCATTATTTTGGACATTTACCGTGTTTGTTTGGACATGGTACCATGGTATTACTGTGAGTTTTGGGACATGGTTCCATTATTTTTGAACATTTACAATGTTTGTTTGGACATGGTACCATGGTATTACTGTGAGTTTTCGGACATGGTTCCATTATTTTTGAACATTTACAATGTTTGTTTGGACATGGTACCATGGTATTACTGTGAGTTTTCGGACATGGTTCCATTATTTTTGACATTTACCGTGTTTGTTTGGACATGGTACCATGGTATTACTGTGAGTTTTCGGACATGGTTCCATTATTTTTGACATTTACCGTGTTTGTTTGGACATGGTACCATGGTATTACTGTGAGTTTTCGGACATGGTTCCATTATTTTTGGACATTTACCATGTTTGTTTGGACATGGTACCATGGTATTACTGTGAGTTTTCGGACATGGTTCCATTATTTTTGGACATTTACCATGTTTGTTTGGACATGGTACCATGGTATTACTGTGAGTTTTCGGACATGGTTCCATTATTTTGGACATTTACCGTGTTTGTTTGGACATGGTACCATGGTAATACTTTGAGTTTTCGGACATGGTTCCATTATTTTTGGACATGGTACCATGTTTGTTTGGACATGGTACCATGGTATTACTGTGAGTTTTCGGACATGGTTCCATTATTTTTGGACATTTACCATGTTTGTTTGGACATGGTACCATGGTATTACTGTGAGTTTTCGGACATGGTTCCATTATTTTGGACATTTACCGTGTTTGTTTGGACATGGTACCATGGTATTACTGTGAGTTTTCGGACATGGTTCCATTATTTTTGGACATTTACCATGTTTGTTTGGACATGGTACCATGGTATTACTGTGAGTTTTCGGACATGGTTCCATTATTTTTGGACATTTACCGTGTTTGTTTGGACATGGTACCATGGTATTACTGTGAGTTTTCGGACATGGTTCCATTATTTTTGACATTTACCGTGTTTGTTTGGACATGGTACCATGGTATTACTGTGAATTTTCGGACATGGTTCCATTATTTTGGACATTTACCGTGTTTGTTTGGACATGGTACCATGGTATTACTGTGAGTTTTCGTACATGGTTCCATTATTTTTGAACATTTACAATGTTTGTTTGGACATGGTACCATGGTATTACTGTGAGTTTTCGGACATGGTTCCATTATTTTTGACATTTACCGTGTTTGTTTGGACATGGTACCATGGTATTCTCGCCTTCGAGAGTAAATTCCATGCTCTATTAGAGCTATTTTTCGGTGTTAAAATTCTTTCTCTTATCCCAATAATGTCAGCTCAAGTCAGTTAACTGTGTAAATTTCATCAATTATGAAACAAGTTTAATTTAGCTAGAAGCAGATCTGCTGAAGAGACAACTATAACTACGCCATTAATAGTTTAATTGTCTCAAATTTAGATTTTCTTCAGCGACCTGTCTAGTCTTCGACCAGTGGCATGAGTTCAAACAGTGGTTGACTCCGGTGGCCTGAGCAATGTTTATTTTTGCAGCTCCTTTCGGCGGCACTGGACAGCCAAATAATCTAAATAAAACAAAAGAGAAATTCACTTGTACACTGTCTGTAGTCGTGTCTGAGGTTTACTGACCTACGCTCCTGTGTCTCCACAGGACTGGTTCACAGTACTGGAGCATTACCACAGAATGAATGCCACTATTTCAGACCTGATCATGGGCAACACCTACATCTTCAGAGCCTTTTCTGAGAACAAGTGTGGAATCAGCGAAGAGGCCACTGTTACAAAGACCTCCGCCACAATCCAGAAGACAGGTGAATCAGCTTTCCTGCATTTAACATTTGCTCAGCAACACGGTAAACGGTACTATTTACGGTGAATAACTGTAATAGATCTAACTGTGCATTTAATTTTACAGTAAAATGCTGTTACATATACAGTTTTTGGAAGTGAAAAATTATATAATTTACAGTGAAAAAACGTAAAGTTTTTTTCTAATCAGTTCTGTACATTAGGGTTTTATGTCACATCTGACATGTCATTAAATTAATGTTTATTGCATTTTTTTTTTTAATGTTATGTGTGTTACCATGATGGTGTTTGGTGTTTCTATATATATTGGAGAAGCTGCTTGTGACGAGCATTGATTCATCATGTGATTGTCAGTGTATTACAAAAGTACAAAACAGATATTAGTTCGTCAATAGGCTGGTAAATTAACATTATATCAGTTAATGAAGTACATATTTTTACAGTAAATTTAAGTTAAATCCGTAAAAACTAAAATGTTGCCACCATATCTTAAATATATGGTCAATTTCTGGCAACCGCAGCCGCGTTTTTTTGTTTGTTTTTTTTTACCGTAAATCGAACAGGATTTTTTTTTTTAAAGTAAAAACGTCACGGGCATATCATGCACTTCCTGCTTTCTTGCAATCTTGTAAAATCGACTTCCTTCACGGCATCTGTTCGTGTGGAGTGTCGTATTTGCAGCGTGATATCTGTGTTTAGACGTGCGTCATCGTGAAAGTGATGCCCAGTCTCATTTTCAGTGTTATTCATATTCTATTAAGTTTTCATTTAAATTTCTGTGAATATTTCTATTTAAGTTTAATTTATTTTTTATTTCAGTTTGGTTTTTATTTATTTACAGTTCGTAAGTTTAATGTCAAGTCAACTTTTAATATTCATTAAAGTTTTTCATCTAATATTTATTTTTGAATAAATTATTTATATTTTAATAAATAAATCGGCTTTATTTAAATTTACAATATTTAACGGTAACACTTTACAATAAGGTTCATTAGTTAACAACATTAGTTAACATTTACTAATACATAATTAAAATCTTGTTAACATTAGTTAATGCAGTTAATGTGAACCAACATGAACAAACAGTGAACAACTGTATTTTCATTAACTAACTTTAACGAAGATTAGTAAATACAGTAACAGATGTGTTGCTCATGGTTAGCTCATGTTAGTTAATACTTTAACTAATGAACCTTATTATAAAGTGTTACCAGTTTAGCAAAGTTTTAGTTAACGATAATAACCCTGGTCTTGTCAGTAGACAATTGCATTCAATTTACATACATTTTTCATCACTTCTTGCAGTCCCTGGGAATCGAACCCATGACCTCGGCATTGTAAACGCCTTGCTCTACTGAATGCATTTACCATGCAGTGTTTTTCAGTTAACCAATGGCTATTCTTATTATTCTTTCTTCACTGGTCTTTATAATGTGTTTTAGGCATTGACTACAAGCCTCCAGAGTACAAGGAGCACGACTTCAGCGAGGCACCCAAATTCACCACCGCCCTGGCAGACCGCAGCGCTACTGTCGGCTACAACACCAAGCTGCTTTGCTCCGTTAGGGGATTCCCTAAGGTACGTGTTTTTCAAATAGTTGCACAGAATTGACACACTATACCTTTAGCCTAAAAGTTTGATAAAGTGGGAAAAGACGACCAATAAATGGTTCTGTGCTAGTTAGTGCTGCAACGACACGTCACGCTCACTGTTAAAAAAATTACTGTAAATTTTACAGTATAATACTGGCAGCAGGGTTGCCAGCCAGTTACTGTAAAATTTACAGTAGTGTTACTGTAATTTAATTTACAGAATTTCCCTGTATTCTCTGATTACAGTAAATAACTTGAAACAGTAAAAACATTTTTTTTAAATTACAAAGAGTCAATTTATAGCAATATTCTGTAAATTTGAGTCAAACCAACAAGTGACCCCAGAATGCATTGCAGTTTACAGCAATATGCTGTATTATTAAAAAACAGCCAGCGGCTGTAAAATGATGCTGTAATTTTTACAGTAATTCATTACAGTGCTGTTTACATTCATCTGGCGTAAAGGCGGCTTCTGCTCCTGGGAACGGAGAAAGTTCCATTCTATCACAAAAACCTTGACCACGATTATCAAAAGTATGGGAATGCTTTAAACAGAGGCCAAATAAAATGGTCCTCTGTTCCCTTTGCAGAACCGAAATGGCGTTCCACCTATGGAATTGGATCTCTGGCAAATTTTTGCGCGCGCAAGATCATATTTTGAGCGTGCAAAAGGGCATTTCGCGCGCGTGAACTGAGTTGAGGAGAAAATCTTCGTCTCGCAAATAAGAAAATATTTCGAGCGAACGAAAATCCGTTTTGCATTTCAAAGAAGTTTATTTGGACGTGCGAGCGTTGAGTTGCTCGCGCTCCTGATTCCCGCCCCGCGAGCTCGCTAAGACTCCCTGCATTACAGACAGCGCAAGAGGAAAAACACATGGTTCAGGAGACGTTTGTTCAATGGATTGAACACCATCAAAGTTCCTTTAAGACTGTATAGAAAGTCTTTGACACTCTTCATTTTAAAGTTCAAATGTCTACCACTGGAGGAGCACACATAAGTGGCTTATTTTTAATCAAAATCAAATCATATTATTACATAATGGCGTGTCCCAGTGTTTCTACACCTCAATGGACTGCTAAATTACTTCTAATTTCTTACGTTAAAAAAAGATTACTAGATTAATAAAAAAAAACCTTAATAAAAATAATCGTTAGTTGCAGCTCTAGTGCTAGTTGAACTAAAATAAGTTTTGAGATGATATAAATGAATTGCACTTCACATGACCTGTTCTGTGCATGCGTTGTATAATGTGTTTCTGTATGCATTTTTCCAATTGGGTGGTTATTTGTTTTAAGCTGCATGCCACTGGCAACTCTTGTTTTAGTGCAGTAGTTGATGGACAGGTGAGTGGGCGGTCATCCAGGATAAAGTAATTAGCGTTTACTCTACAAATCCAGTGTGGCCACATGCATTTCTGACTACGTCTGGATGTAATGTGAGAAATTGGATCACAAAACATTTAAAGCTGGGATCAGATCACCCGAATCACTCCAGGTGTAAACAACCTCTAACTCCTATGTGTGTTAAATTATTGTGAAGATTGTGTGGTGTGTGTTTTGTAATGAAGTCTGTTCAATGAGCAACACTTAATCCATCAAGAGCTGTTCAACAGTTCAGGTTTGAGTGAGTGACCACTGAAGTGCAGGAATCCGTCACTAACATACCACCGGAGATAGCGCAAGTCCTAGTGGGAAAGATAACTAGACGAGGGACAGCATGAGTTGGATAAGTGGGATTCCGACATCACTATGATGGGATGAGCTTCCAAACACCGATATGTTTAGGCCATGACAGTGAAAGTGTGAATGGCGTTGATCAGCATCCAAATCTAACACTCACCAAGCGCCAAATCCAAGTAAAAATGACTTTGGTGAGTAAATAAAACTTAGAGTAGGAACTAGGGAGGAAAATCAGTGGCCTATTTCGAATTTATCTGGGATTCCTAGTTTTTATAGTCAGTACATATGTGGAATATTTTTGCATCAGGCACCGAAAAACAAAAATGCTCTCAATACACTCTCAAACCCTTAAAAATAACTTTTTTAAAAGAGGGTTTTCGCAGTAGATGAACCATTTTTAGTTCCCAAAAGAACGTTTTTGCCTTAGTGTGAAGAATATTTGAACCTTTTTCCACTCTAAAGAACTTTTTGTGGAATGGAAAGATTCTTCACCGATGCCAATAACAAACCTTTGTTTTTAAAGGATTAGTTCACTTTAAAATGAAAATTACCCCAAGCTTTACTCACCTTCAAGCATGTTGTATCTTCCTGATGAACACAATCTGAGTCGTATTAATAAATATCCTGATGTATCCAAGCGTTATAATGGCAGTGAACAGGACCAAGGAGTAAGAAGACCAAGAAAGTGCTTCCATCCATCAGAAATGTACTCCACACAGCTCCAAGGGGTTAATAAAGTACTTCTGAAGCCAAGCGACGCGTTAAAGAAAATTTGTGTAAGAATTTACAATAAGGTTCATTAGTTAAGCATTAGTTTATGTATTAACTAACAAGAACTAACCATGAGCAACACATCTGTTACTGTATTTACTAATCTTCGTTAACGTTAGTCGATGAAAATACAGTTGTTCGTGTTAGTTCACAGTGCATTAACTAATGCTTTTAATAATGTATTAGTAAATGTTGAAGATTAATAAATGCTGCATACGTGCAGTTCCCCATTAGTTAACTAATGAACCTCATTGTAAAAGTGTTACCAAAATATCCATATTTAAGGAAGTTGAATATGGAAGGTGGTCTGGCAGAAGCTAGATCTTTTTCCTTTATAACTTGTTAAAGTATAACTCCTATTGTGTCCATCAGAAAGAAGAAAGTCATGTGCACCTAGGATGGCTTGAGCGTGAGTAAAGCTTGGGGTAATTTTCATTTTAAAGTGAGCTAATCCTTTAAGAGGCTCCTTTTGCACCCTAGTGGCAGAATGTGAGCATTGCAGTATCTTCATCCATGTATTTCCCTAATTCTAGACTCCAAATGCAGCGTGTTGTCATTGTGTTCTCCAACTCTGCAGCCCAGGATCGAGTGGATGAAGAATCAGATGATTATTGGTGACGACCCCAAGTTCAGGCAAATCAACAACCAGGGCATCTGCTCCCTGGAGATCCGCAAGCCTGGCAACTTTGACGGCGGCGTCTACACCTGCAGGGCCAAGAACGCGCACGGAGAGGCCTTGGTTAGCTGCAAACTGGAGGTTAAACGTAAGTACCTGTGGTAGACTTAACTCAAGTGTGTTTTTAGGACGCCTTCAGTCTCTTTGATCATGCAAAGAAGTATCTAGTTTTTATAATCAATACATATGTGGAATATTTTTGCTTCAGGCACCGAAAAACAAATATGTTGTCAATTCACTTCCGCTCTTAAAAATGACGGTTTTCGCAGTAGATGAAGCATTTTTAGTTCCCCAAAGAACCTTTCAGTGAACAGATCTTAAAAGACCATTTCTGCTTTAGCGTGAAGAACTTTTGAATAATCTAAAGGACTTTTTGTGGAATGGAAAGGATGTTAAAGGTTCTTCATCGATGCCAATAAAAGCCTCACACAGTAAAAACCCCAGAGTTAAATCAACTCTGCCCAGATAACATTTGGTCCCTGTCTAAATAGAGTTAAAGTCACACTGAACTAGTGTTAAAGTAACACTCTTCAGAGATTGAATGTCTTTTATCGTCAGTTGATTTCATCTAAGACTGTGGCTGAAGTCAGTTGCAGTTCTTGTGTTTCTCTTTTCTTCAGGGATTCTGCTTGTTAACAGCAGGTGTTCATCATTAATGTTCAATCATCGCTTGATTAATTGTTTAATAATCTCATTAACTTTAACTCTGCTTCAGTGTTACTTTAACACTATTTAGAGCGGGACCAAATGTTATCTGAGTAGAGTTGATTTAACTCTGGGGTTTTTACTGTGTAGTTTTTAAAGGATTAGTTCTCTTTAAAATGAAAATTAACCCAAGCAAAAAAAAAAAAGTATTTTGGGTCATCATGAGTTTCAATCTTGATTGACGGCACTTTTATTTGTTTGCCAAATAGAGGAGGTTTTGCTGACCTCACTGAGAGTTTTCATGCTCATGGAAACCGTTTAAATATCTTAAGACTGTGATTTCAAAGTCTAGAAAATTCTAAAGACTTCATGTAATTATCCTCAGCTCCATAATATTTCATGGGCTTGACTTATTCTTTACGAGTGCAGTGTCTTTCCATACAGTAATCATGAATGACTGGAAAAGTTGTGGCATTTTCATTGGTCTACAAAGGCTGAACTAAATGATTATCCATTAGCTGAGATGAATCCAAGGACTTAAATATTCAAAAGGACGGCAATATATTGCACAGATGGTCAAGAATGTGCATCACGTGTAAGAGTCAAGGCCTCATTTAGAGGGATTTAACATCGTGATTAACTGACCGATGCATTCATGAATGAAATAAAGAGAACTTTGCTGAGGAAGGAACTTGAATCGTGTGGATTCATGGAACAATGCGACGATAAAAACACACGGATTCCAGAGTTCAAATCTAAATAGTTTATGTTTAGCAATGAATATGAATATGTAAAATGCATGTTGCTGTTAATTAGATGATACAGTAATGATAGTCAGGCTGTTATAAACAGGCTTGTATGTTTGGGATCAACTGGAGCATCACTTTATGGACGCCTAATATCAGTGTAATCCAACCTAAGCTGTTAATGCAAATGCTTAACCTGATCCGAGAACTGTTTGTCAAGTTATCACTCCACCCCGCTGGACGGGTTTATTGTTATTGTAAAATGATTCGCAGCCTTTCGAAAGGAGAATAAATGAACATGTCAAACTGAACAAGAGTTTCCACATGTCTGAGCTAAAGCTCTAGTGGTTCACATGAATGTTTGTTTGGGTGATAAATGCTGTTTTGAAAGCCAGCAGACTGAACGGCATTCTGGTTTTCTTTCCCAACAGAGCCTGTGATTGCTGATGCCGATAAGAAATAAGTTCAACACCCACATTCATACAGGTCAGTGTCTATTTTTAGACGTGTTCATGGGTGTAAAGTACCAGAGGAATGTTGCTTCACGAGTATTACGCTACAAAACACTGCGTTCAGATGTTCGGAGTCGGTAAATCAGTAACAGTAACTGTTTCTTGAGCAACAAATCAGCATTTTAGAACGAAGACTGACACTCGATACATAAACGATACGTAAATGTGTCGTTAAATTGTAACAATATTTCAAAATGTTACTGTTTTTAGATATTTCTCTTTTTTTTATTTTGTTTGTTTGTTTTTGAGCAATCTACCACAAAAGAAACGCCACCAATTTAACGCTTTTGCATTTGCGAGGGAGCTTTGCGGTGCCAAAAAGCTATTCAGTTCTCCATCTATTTGAGTCTTGACAAGACATCTGTCTTCCCCCGCAAGCCCTGACCTTACATGGGGGACACTAAACTTGGAGATTGCGGCCCCTGCTGCTGGAGATGTCCGAGTGGCAATTCCCCATAAATTAAACTCGTAATGACTCCGTACTGCAGGAGAGACTAAATTACATCCCCTGACTCGGCAGCAGTTCGTTCTCGCACATCTACTGCTAGAAATCATCCCAGAAACGCACTGTAAAACCGAGTTTGTGTTGAGTGTTAGAGCTATTTTCAGGCCATCCTGACACCTGTTCCTTGTTCTTCCTCTCTGCATGCACTCTAGTCCCAAATAAGGAGCAGAAAAATGTGGGATCCCTCTCAAAAGGTGAGAACTAGTGCTAGAATGTTCCAGCTCGAACGTCACTCCTGATAAGCCACGTTCAAAGCTGTGATGAAGAAGTACATGCATATCAGCTGAATTCTTTATTCTACTTGTTATTCATAAATAATAAAACATAAATAAAAAAAAGTTCTACACACTGAACTTTGTTCATTTATTCATTATTATATTATTTTTTGTTTAATTTTATTATTGACCACTCATTCTAAAAAATACAGTTCATTCTCAATTTTAATGCATTAATATAGAGTTCGAGTGAAATAAATAAAATCATTCTCGTCATATATATAATTACTTATTTTACTCTTTCTTTCACGTTTGCAGGATTGTGAAGACGTCTTTTGCTGATGAGAAAAAAAAATCATGTACATATGAAATAAAAAAATATATAAAAATAGACATTTTCCTCCTTTTTCATAATTGTGAGGCAAAGCATTAAATTATGAAAAAGCACTATATTTATTATATGGACATTTACATCAGCAGCTGCCTGTGATATTTAATGATTCTTGTCTGTGTATCGCCATACATACTCGTGCCTGACTGTGTCCAGTGATGTAACTCGGATCAAGTCCCATCCGGACCAACAGGAGTGTTTGTTCAATTAAACCATAGTGTTTCACCCACATGATGTCTTTTGTCGTTCATGTCGACATTTATCGGAACGTTCCAGGTTCGATACAAGATTCAGCAGGCTGAGTGACCCTGAACACTGTCTACAGCAGGACACATTCATTTGTATGGAAATTATTTCTTACTATGACGCAAACTCTGTGAACAGACACCTTCACAACCAGAGAAAACGCAACCGAGAGCGGACGGGTTACTGAAGGTCACACACACACACACACACACACAGATGAATGTGTCTGTGAGAATGCAAGGACTTTCAATGGACTATGTGCTATGCATGATGTTCATTATCGACTTCTCAGAGTTCCTGACAGAGAAACTTAGAGCCTAGTGCGTATTTAGCTTGGCCAACATCACGAAACCCTGTGCCAACACAGAACTACAGGTACTGATGCAAATGACTGTTGGAAAATGGAAAATAATATATTGATAATGTAGCATGCAATAGTTCATTTCAAGCAGTTTGGACGCAAGGCTTTTTATGATTCTGAGCAATATGATCATTTTACAATCCCACTGGATCTCATAGAATAGCCTTGATTCACTATGAAACTACTGTACTGATTTTTAAATCCAGTCAAATTACATGCATTTCAAGTGTATTCAAAGACATTATATCATGGGGAAATTGGTATAAACTGGATTTAAAGGGTTTGTTCACCCAAAAATGAAAATCGTGTCATTTATTCTACACCCGTAAGATCTTCGTTCATCTTCTGAACACAAATGAAGATATTTTTGATGAAATCCGACGGTTCAGTGAGTCTCTATTGACAGACAGCAAGATATTGAACACTTTCAATGTCCAGAAACATATTTAAAACGGTTCATGTGAGTACAGTGCTTCAACCTTAATGTTATAAAGCGGCGAGAATACTTTTTGTGCTCCAAAAATAACAACTTTTCAACAATATCAATGTCAAACTGCTTAAGTCACGTGAACTATTGAACGTAACGAAGCCTCGTTTACTGAAATCACGCGACCATTGATTCAAAACAAAAGATTCGTAAAGCTTCATGAATCAGTGTTTTGAAACCGAACATCACTAGATACTGTTGAAAAGTCGTTTTTTTTGGTGCACAAAAAGTATTCTCGTGGCTTTATAATATTAATGTTGAACCACTGTACTCACATGAACCGTTTTAAATATGTTTCTGGAGATTGAAAGTGTTCATTATCTTTCTGTCAACAGAGACTCACTGAACCGTCGGATTTCATCAAACGACACGAGGGAGAGGAATTAATGTGAACCAACCCTTTACGGTTAACGATAAGCACTACTTAAGATTAGACTTTGGTTGAGAATTTATAATGATGGACATTTCCATAATGTTTTTAACTTGAAACATTGCATTAGAATGTACATTAGTTAGAATGTAACTAATCTGTACTTATTGCAAATCTTTCATTTGTGATTTTCTAGTCTAGTTTTAAAGACAAGATTGTTATATTTCAGTAAAGATATTTATATTTGGTAACACTTTAGTTTAAGCGTGCATATTACCAGGATATTGGCTGTTTATTAGTACTTATAAAGCCGATATTAATACAGCATATTCTACATCCCTTAATCCCATCCAATAGCTTAACTTTAATCATAAACAGTAATTAGGAGTTTATTGAGGCAAAATTCATATTTAATAGTTAGTTACCCTAATCTACAGTATGACCATATATTTTTAAATAATTGTACATAGACAGACATGCTGATTAATAATAGAATGTGTTTGCTATGTACAGTATGCAGAGTTTAGATTGCATGTGTATTTCTAAACAGTAGATGGCAGCAGCTTTACTATTTTTAACCCTGATTTAACAGAAGTCAGCTTTAATCGCAGACATGCTCTCAGCATATTCAGAGCAAAGAAACAAACCCAGCTCAGCTCTGCCGTAAAACACTCTGGCTCTTGCTGTCCACTGCCTACATAGGCAACAGCAGCACAATTGATTCCAATAGAGTTATGTTGATAAACCAAAGGCAAACAACTATAATTATTTAAAAATATACAGCACACCAAAGTGAGAGAAATAATCAGCATTTCTCCATCAGGGTTTGGGACAGAGCCCTGCGGTCAGTCGACATTACGGCGACTCCCTCTGCTGACCATCTCCAGAACAAGAAATTGCACATGCACACTTACTGTCCTGTGCAACATATAACTATCCTAATATTTTCACACTGAAATATGATCGCGAACAAGGTCACGCTCTAAAAAATGTCTCAACTCATGTTTGCGTCAACCGTTGGTTTAAATTTTTGGATTAAATATTTGACCCAAACATGGGTTGAAGCAACCCAACATTTTTTATTTTAGAGTGTATAAAAGTAAATATTTGTTAGGTGCATGTACCCCATGTTTTTGGGAGTTTTGGACATGCCATAGATAGTATTATTCTTTAAACTACCTTGAAGTACCATATAAATGCCACCATATTATTTAAGTTACTGTAATAACATTTGGGAAAATGTTGTAATGTTTCTCAAAGAGTCTCTTCTGCTCATCATTTATTTGATCAAGAATACAGTAAACACAGAAACATCGTGAAATAATATTACAATTTAAAATAGCGGTTTTCTATTGTGATATATTGTAAAATGTCATTTATTTCCGTAATGCAAATCTGAATTACTCCAGTCTTCAGTGTCACATGATTCTTCGGAAATCACTCGAATATGACGATTTGATGATCAAGAAACATTTCTGATTATTGTTGAAAAAAAGTTTGTTGAAACTGTGATACCGTAACGCTCAGGACAGGCACTGGAAGGCTCGCTGTAGTTATAAAGTTGAATGCAAATACAGGAACACAAACAGGATACCGGGAAAAACGAGGTGCTCAAAACATTTGTTACATTAACAAGAACCAACAAGGACTGGACTGACACAGAGGGAATATATACACAGAAACACAGGAGGATAACGAGCAAGGCACAGGTGACAGACATAATGACTAACGAGACACAGCTGACTGACATTAACTAATGATAAGACTGGCACATGGGAAATCAAAACAAAGATCACATGACAGAACTAGATTCAAAACAAGGAACGTGTGACAGCTGACAGGACAGGGGAAGAAAGAAACAGATAAACAAAAGACCAGATCATGACAGATACATTCGTTTTTCAGGATTATTTGATGAATAGAAAATTCACAAGAACAGCATTTATTTGTAATAAAAATCTTTCTTTTTTTAACAGTAGCGTACAGATATTTTTTCCCCACTGAGTGCTACATTTTTATTTAGTATTCTTAAGAATCCGTTTGAAAACAGCATCAGAATTCTACACCTCTAAACCCCCGCAAACACTCGACTTATTCAGTGCGGAATGAACTTTCTTTTGAGTCCAAAATATACTCAAAACTTTGATTGAATCTGGAGCTCACTTCATCTGTGGATTTTCACAGCACCATATGAGTTACTGGGTTGGAGGTCACAGTGCACAGTCTGTTGAAATGTTATTTATTCTACAGAAACTTGAAGAAATGCCGATTTGAGCCCAGAGACTGGGCCCTGAATCTGAAACAGGGGGGGATCTTGTCAACAAATCTCAAAGGAATAGCTAGCGGAATTATCTAACGTAATCACAATATGATGCATCACAATCCGAAAGGAATAAACCAAAAAAGATCCTATCGCATAAAAATCTCGAGACAAAAAAGGATGGGCTTTTGAGTTCGTCCACATTGACATTTATTCAGATCAAGTTTAATTCAAGATCAAGTTCTTATTTGATCCATAAAGAGCTGATTCCACATTATTCCATTGCTATTCTTTAGGGAAAGTGTGTTTCGGAAAAATATTCGATTGTAAAACTCTTTATTTTATTATGCACGAGTAAAGTCATCTTAAATTCTTCTCCACAACCTTGCAAAATGCAAAACCCAGGATGCACAGCTAGTTTCCAAAGCATCCATCTGCGATGTTCGGTAATCTGATAACATGCGCAGCATTCCTCACAGAGATGAATGATGGAGCCGGCTGTATTGTATCAGGTTTATGGTGCTTGTCATTCTGCCGGCATCACTATTGTGACATCGCAGCTGGACAAACAAATGATGCTCAATGGATGTTCTGTCGACAGCAATATGATTTGATGCCATAGAGAGAAGCACAGACAGTGCTCAACTGAATTTGAGAGGACGAAACTCACTAAACTTTCATTGAGGCTTGCTCATAACAGATTGACAAGCATTCCTGCATGTTCTCTGCATAAACAGCCTCATCAACGGTGTTTCGTAACGTGAGAATGTCTTCAGATAAGAAAAGAAAGAAGTGTCTTGGAAGTTCATTTGGTTGGTTTATATTGTTTGGTTGGCCTCAGGATAAGCATTTTGACTATAACAAAACTGTGATAGCTTGCATCTTTCACCTGGCAATGTATTTTTACGTTTAAATCAAGAGCTGTGTCCGAAACCGCTCACTATCCACTATGTAGTGTGGGTGTGGGCCATTTTGTAGTGCTGTCCGAATTGTGAGCGAACGACTGCATTCTCTACATTCGTTACATTCATACCTCTCTGATTTTGAGCGTACATTCGATGTACACTCGTTAAAGCGCCGTTACCCAAAATCCAACGCGGTAAGACGATCGAGCGCGCAAGAAAAATAAATATGGCGGACGGCAACACGGGAAGCGGCAACTTCTGCAAATGTACACTGTTAAAAATTACCTGTAAATTTTACAGTATAATACTGGCAGCAGGGTGGCCAGCCAGTTACTGTAATTTTTACAGTACCATTACTATAATGTAATTTACAGAATTTTACTGTATTTTTTGATTAACATTTTTTTTTAAAAATTTGCTGTATTTTTTTAATTAAATAAGTCACTTATCACAGTTGTAGACCACTCTCTCTTGCTGCTACCAGAATCTCAACCGTTGAAAATCCTACAATGCCTCTTTATGCTTGAAATTTACAGTAATATCCTGTAATTTTGAGTCAAACGCCACGCCCCCCAGAATGCATTGCATTTTACGGCAATATGCTGTATTATTAAGAATACAGCCATCTGCTGTAAAATATTGCTGTAATTTTTTACAGCAATTCATTACAGTGTAAGTGTAATTTTTTATTAATTAGAACATCTTTGTAAAGATATTTTGAAGCGAAATGATACAGGTTTGTATCATAATATATATACTTATATTCATATGATAATTTTTTTCTCAAAGGTCAGTGAACTGTTGTACAGTGTATTTAACCTAATAGTCTTAGAATATGATGTATTGACAAATTTTTATTTGCTTTAGGGACGGATGAGGATGTTAGGCAGCTATGGTACCATGGTTCATACGCTGGTGTTCTTGTTGACAATTTTTAAAGTGTTTATATTGTATTTATTTACTATTATATTTTTTTTATAAACAAATGTGACAGTGTAGTGTTTTTGTTCTGTTATTTTTAAATATAAATTCGCTAAATAGCATGACACAGGTGTTTTTATTCTCTCTTTATTCTCAATAAACATGACAAATAAACAGTAATATACAATTCAGGACATATTACAGACGGGTATAGGAAATGTTAATGACGAAATTGTCTGGCGCGTGCTATTAACGTCAGCGTCCGAATTCGCTCCCTCATTTTCGTTCACTCTTTGCTGATATAGTGCGCTCAACTGCCGTGCACTATATAGGGGTCAGTGAACGAGTGGGCGCTTTCGGACACAGCTAAGAACTGTAAAATTTCTTAATGCATCCGAGGAATTCTTGCTCTGTCACGCCGCCTGAGTTTTCTCCAGTCGAATATATAGTGCTGCAGGCCAAAAGCTGCATCCCACTTTGCCAAAGGACTCTGCAGGCACAGAAACAGGATGACTTGGACATCTGCCACATCCCGGAAGACTCGACTGCTGCCTCAATAATAATAAATCTAATCATAGAGCCAGTCCGCTGCACCCGTTTGACATTCATAAAACCCGTGTGACACTCTGGACTCTATGTAGGTTATTATTTTGGCTATTTTATAAAAACACCACGTGTTTACTCACAAAAACACAAACACGTAAAGGAATCTTCTAGAGCATTGGCTCGGTTTCTTTCGGTTTTATTGAGCTGATTCTCAACATTAACACTGCACTAAGACGTTCAAAGCACATGAAAATAAATCTCTCGTTTTTTAGGGAACAGACTGGAATTTGCAATCATGTAGAAAGAATCCCAGGCCTCACTGCCCAGAGGCCTGACTTTTTTTCATTGATTTTAGATGTTGACGGATTGGACTCCATCAAACCCATTTAATTAGTATTGAGGCACAAGCTGCAAATGGAGACTAAAGGGAAGGGAAGGGAGGGGAGGGGTGGGGGTGACATCATTCCGCTGATCTGTTTAAATACCATACAGCACGACTAACCGGCAACTTCTAGAATTGCATGGAGAAACTAGAATCCTATAGGGAGGAAACACAGCACAGTTCATTAGACAGTGACCGTGAGCGTCGGTCTGACAGTGTAAGATATGGTTGTCGTGAACTACTGCTATTATTGCGAGCTTCTGGAGTGTGTGGACGGATTGCTCTGTTGGAGAGTGAGTTCTACAGCACCTCCCATCAGTCTTTAATAATTTACATAGACCACATTAAGTTACATGCTGCTGGAGCGCAGCAGGCTGGAGTCAGAGCAGGGCCAAAGAATTATTATATTTACTGCATCCAAGGATCTTGATTCATTGGTTCAGTGGTATCCCCGGAAGTAGGCGAAATGGAGGCTGCCATCTTTGCTCGTAAGGCACCCGGTTATTCGAGTACAACATCCTGTACACAACAAATGAATCAGTTGCTATTTAAAAATGGAAAACAATGTATGACCTTATATAACCTTGTAAATAAATATTGTGAAAAAAAAAAAAAAATGTGATAAGACAAGCAATATTTCCGAAACTACGCTACGCCGGGACATCTGCTGGTTAAAGTTGTGCAAATGTAATGAGAACACATATATGTTCAGAGACGTTTTTACAAAAGAATCGTACGTTTTAGCAGATCATTTTAATTAGTAGGTGTGACGAGCAGGGCGGGCGAGAGCCGTGAGGGAACGGCGCGAGGCCGGTGACGCAAGTGATAATGAGCGTAAGCTGCGTGCTACACCGGTCTCGTATCTCTCACGGAGATATATTTAAAATATAGTAATATAGTAATTTTTTTAAGCAGTTTAAACAATAAATACCGTATAGTGTCACCTTAATGTGTCGTGACAGATCCTTCAAACGACTTGTGAGGGAATGTTGTTTCAACCGCGGAAAGTACACACAATATCTCAAGTTAAGCAACTTTAATCTACTATAGGCTACTCCCCTGCTGCTTTGTCGGACAAGATGGCGGATTCGGCGTTATCATTGGTTAGATCGCCTGTCAATCAAACTGTTTCCGAAGGCTCAATTCAAGCCACACAGTTGTTGTTGTTTTGAATGTACGCCTTTTGAATGTAAAATGTTACATATTGCACCTTTAACTGTCAACGGTTTTGGCGGCTGGTCTGAGGAGAATCTGCTGTGGTTTGGAGCTGTGCTATTTTTGGTCAAAACATCAGAATGATGGTAAGTAACCCACAACCTATGATTTGTACTTTTATTATACGATATTTCGGTTCCGTTTACAACCTGAATGTTATACGTCATCCAAGACAAGCGATCTTGTTTGGTAAACTATTTATTACCTCAGCGTTTTCTTCGGAACTTCAGTTTTATAGCGTTATCTTTCACTATATAGCTATATGTATTACAAAATACTACATATGTTGGACTTGAATTCAGGTCAGTGCAGTATCCATCGGTTAAACGAGTGTAACTCGTATTTTTGAACTACCATTTAATTAAAAGAACCGATTCAAAAGAGTCGTTTGTTCTTGAATCGGTCCACACTGGTCGTCGTGTATTTTGTTGCCAGCAAGGACAGCCATTATTTCGTAGTACATTGTCTCTTTATTTATTCATCTTCAATACAGCAAACTCATATCCACAACTTAGGTCCTAATATGTGATTTCTTTGGCTGCTACGCCGAAGATTCATCTCAGGCTCCAGATCCCTGGAGTCTACAGCGTCTTTCGCGCTTCTCTCTTCCGCTCGTTGATTGGCTACTGCTCCTCTCTCCCGCCCCGCCCTCTCGCGTTCTCCTCCGTCTCACTCCATCCTGCCTGATTTTCACAGCTCAGCATTATCCTTGCATGTAGTGTAGGTTTTTAAAAGCAGGAGGGGTGGGATGGCTTTCATGAAAAAAATCCCTCCTCACCCAATTGGAAATGGGATGAGTTTTTATTGAGCCGTGATTGAACCAATGACAGCTCAGTGCCGGGAAATACAGCAGGGGCTGTGGTGCTGAGCAACGATTGCAGGGTGTGCGACTGGAAATGTGTGTGTGTGCACATGAGAGCACCTCTGCATCTGTCCCGATCCGAGCTATCGTGTGTGTGAGTGTGTGTGTATGTGTGCGTGCAGAGGAAGACATCAGGGGTGTGTGTGTGTGCTTGCACAGCTCTGACATTTCCATCTAAACCAGAAGAGGATAAGCCAAAAGTCTTGATTGTTGTCACTTTTCTTTTTTTCTAAGCTCTCCAAGTGCCCTGCGCGCTCTTGCGAAGTTTCTTTCTTCAGCCCCCCTCCGCATCACCACCCTCCTCTTGGTGCAGTGAGGATACACACGGTACAGAGGTAAGTACAGTATCCCCCTTTTATGATAAAGCATGCCTTTTTTTTAACATTTAAATGCTTTCTAGCAAGGATGGGAGTCTAGATGTGGTCTTACAGTGTTTATAACAAAACAAAACACACCAAAAAATCAGTGAATGAAGGCGTACGGCAGAGAGGAGAGAGGAAGATCTCTGTCAGCGAGCGGAACTTTCTCAGCTCACTGGAGAGAGTGAGTGCGTAGCATCCTAGTGCTGCAGTATCACATTACATAATAGTGGCCGATGTGCGTAGAATAGGACTTGAGACTCATGATTTGCACACACGACTTGATAACTCAGTGTGACACGCCGCTGTAGATTTGCAGCTGCACTTTTAAATGTCTTTTGTCTGCCTTGCGTTGAAACACCACCGCATTCTGCAATGAATTATTTAAGTTCCAGAGTACTAGCTGATTTGTGGACTATTTAGGGCTCACGTCCAGCTGAGAGCTCGTTACTGGCCGCGCAGCTGCTGATCGCGGCGTCTTTTTGCTGATCAAGCTGTTCTAGATTTACGCGTCCCGTCGGCTGGCGAAGGATGTTATGAACTTGATTACCTTGATGCGAAGAGCATCATCTGATTTTTCTCATTTAGCACGCTCTATTATGAAGGGTGCTTCCGGGCCAGTTGCAAAAGTCATCCGTTGTGTGTTTTGTTCATCCTTGCGTGCACTTTCACACACAGGGCTCAAAGACATCCCGGCAGGCCCGATAACAGGAAAAGGCAATTTGAGAGGTAATCTCATTGATTGCGGTGGCGACCAGGTGAATAGCGTGTTGAAGAAAGAGAAATGCAGAGAGATAGATGACAGGGAGGTGCTCTGGGACGCTTCGGGTCAGTCCTTGAGAGCTCCACATAATAAAGGCACTCGTTTAGATTCAGAGTAGACCTTGCTCTACTCAAAGCAGAGGTGAGACAGAGGAGGCATCGCCGCATTGGACACATTCACACACACACACACACACACACATGCTTGTGTGAGGGTTATGTGTGTTCAGTGGAGTGAAACCGTTTCCCCTTCCTGTCATAAATCATGCTCCCGTACTGCTGTACAGGGGCCGGTAATGTTTGAAGACGAACATTGTCTCTTTTTTGTGTTTTACAGTAATGGATGGGACTTGGGTAATAATGACGCAGTATCAGGACTCATAACTCAACGTACCCATAATGCGCCGTTGCATTTGGTCTTACGTCGTAGCATTTTTGAAGCCTGCCGATTTTGCTTATCGCAAACATAACCGAACCCACTATTCTTCTATCTATATCTCTCGCTCTCTGGAGTGCCGTACATTTTTAACAGAGGATATCTGCTTGATGGCTCATGAAATTGAACGGTCTTTGCCTGCTGTAATCGTGTCTTGCTGAAATTGGGATGCGTTCACATAAAGCGTAAGGGTCTCCCCGTGGTTCTTCTAATCAGAACGGTTGAAATGACCATCTGAACGCCTTTCTTTTCTTTCTTTATAAACTAATATCTTCTCTTAGAAGCCACAAGAGGATGTAGTTATCGCAGCATGGGTCAGCGTAGTCACAATATAAACTGTACAGTTATCTATATGCGTGTAAGCTTAGAGAGAGGCCCAGATATAGATCATTTGGCGTCGCCTTTTATTGTTTCTCCAGGCCTGGACATCAAGGTTAAACAATGACTTTTTGTGTTTTCGTTTTGAGAATTTTGAGTAAATATTGTATAAAATGGGTATTAATCATTTTTATTTGCTTATTTTATTTGACTTTATTTTTATTTCATTCCTTTTATTTTATTCTTTTATTTTACTTCATGTTTTATTTTATTTTATTTCATCATTTTATTTTTCATTGCTGACCCCGCTCTCTTTAAGAGTAAATATTTTAGTGTTTTATTATTTTTTATTTTATTTTATTTTAATTTATTTTTTTATTTTATTTTTTTTATTTATTTTTTTTTATGTGCATGATTTATAAATCGAGGGAACAAAATAGTAAATCGTGCGCACAATTTAGTATAAATCGTGTTCACGATTTTCTGTTTTTTTCTTGCATGTCATGCGCTGCGCTCCATAATCCAGAAATCGTTAAAAAAAAAAACCTATATCGGTGAAACACTATATACACATAACATGTTTGTCATTATAAGGCAGTGATTCTCAGACTGTAAAATTGCTCCGATTCAATATCAATCGAACAATTGATCTGTCCTCAATCAAGCCGTATTGAAGGAACGATGAATGTTTTTCCATGAGGAAGCTCTTGAGATGGATCAAATTTGACCAGAAACTTCAAAGAATCGCTCCTTATCGTGCTTTCTTTTTTTATCACTTCCGGTTTTGTGCGGCTGCATTTTAAACTGCGTAGTACAGGTGCTGTAGTGTCATGTTTTATCTCTGTCTCTCTCTCTTTTTTACCTATCCATCCGTACCTTCTCTTTTTGCTCCGACGCATCTTTGATTTAACAGCATCTTCGCTGTCACATCAATCACTCCTCACGTAATGGCTTCATAAAGTCTGAGAGCTCAATGTGGGCAATGCAGAAATACAATTCCTTGTTTCACGATTCAAGAGCTCAGTCGTGCCAGTTGTTTGGCCTCTACGTACGTTCATTCACAATAACAAAGGGAAGCACTGATGTTTAGGTTTGTTTGATATCCTAATGGGTGTGATTGTCACTGCGGTGTTTAGTGAAAGCCAGAATACACACTATGTGTTCATTCATCCCAGTGAGTCGATTCTTTTGAGATTCAATAAGGACACTTTTTGTATATTGCATTATTATGTCAATAGGTGGAAACTAGTGAGTCAGTTAATTTACTGTTTTCTTTAAACTAGCTAGTAAAACCCAGGACAGTAGCTAAAAGGATTTTAATAAAGCCTCTTATGGTCATCAATAATGGTTACACTAGCGCTGCACGATATATTGAAATCTCGCACATATCACGATATGCATATCGCAATGGCTTACGATAACTGAATGATTTTAATACTTCAAAAAAAAAGATGAAAAATCAATGTTTTAGGTCGATGCAGAGAGTAGATGAACACATGACTGTCACATGACATGCTTAATGTTATTAGGTGAGTACTCACACATACAGCTCAAATGCAGCACACAGCGAATTTTGTTCTCTTCTGCAGCTTATATGACCACGTAAACATAAAACGGTGTCAAAATGCCCGTTTTAAGTGGAGTAAACAGTTGAGAAAGTGTAACAATACGTTGAATCCGTGCAGCTCTTAAAGTGACAGCAGCCTAATAAACCTGCTCGTGTACTTAATGTTAATCAAACAACAAAAGACAAAGAAAATCCCTCGCTGCTCTTTGACTGAATTGCTTTAATAAGAATCGGTATATATTTAATTCATACAGTGAAGACTAAACAAAGTTTCATTTTTACATTTTACATTTACTGTTGTTAAATAAATCTAGTTACTGTTGGTTTACACTGACGTGAAAATGTCACTTAGTTCTTATGTAATGCACTGCTGTTCACTTTCAGAAGTTGCTTTCTTCTCACAAAAAAAAATGTGAAACATGTATGTTGGTTCTATAATTTTAAATGTATTTTACACACTTAAAAGCATGATCGTATTGCATTTTTTTAAAGTGCATATCGCATTTTTCTTCAATATCGTGCAGCCCTAGTATTTTGTCACTGCATGGAAGTGAACGAGAGTGATTTGTTCACAAGATTTGGAAACACTGCATCGTTCACAACTGAAATGCCACGAAAGGTCGCATTCTTCACCTGTCCATCAGCTTACTCAGAACTGATGATAGAGCAGCAGTAGAGTTTGACGTGTTCGTGACAGCTCCATAACATAATATTTAGAAAGAACAGCCAAGGTGCTGGGCTGGTAGATTTAGTGCCCTCGGGCTACGAGATGTTACAGCATGCTGACTAAATCAGATGTGGAAGGTGTGTGTGTTAGAGAACAAGAAAGCCGTTTTGCCGCTCTATGAAACTGACCCTTCGCTAAGCTCCGCCCCCCTCGGCCGCTGTTGCTCGCTTAGAAAAGCTTTATAGGGCAGGAAATCAGAGAACTGTGAACAGCGTGAATGTCAGTAAAATGTGGTCATAAAATGGTCAAATTTTAATATATTTTAATATTGCATGAAGTGTGACTGTAAAAAATAAAAAACTGAATCAGAATGAAAAAAGAGAAATACAGCTTTATAAAAAAAAAATATTTAAAAAAAAAATCTTTTCTTGATAATTTCTGGAAAATATCATTTAAAGCTATCCAAACACAGAGAACATCCATAGTTTTACAATTATACCTAAAAATCTGGCGAACGACAGGATTGGTCAGTTACATTTTGAAGGCGGGACTTCACGTCTTGACGAAAGCCGTCTGTTTTTATAATGTCATTGTGATTTTATCACTCAAATTGATGGATAGGCATTGACCGTTCTTTATTTGCTGTTTTTGTCAGCACAGTCAAAAGCGAAATCTATATTGTCGTGGAAATAACGCCAGGCATCTTTATGCTAATTTGACAATACTCTCTTTTGCATGTTTGTCCATGATTTAAATTATGTATGCATTTATTTGCAATAACATAGTTTTGTCAGGTGGAGCGACGGTGCTGTAAAAAGAGGCGTGAGCGTTTGCAAAAGGTTTGGTGGATGACTGTGGGCCACAGCGCCTCAGGCTAACGCATGCAGACTGCTGCACGGCGCACGGCTACTGGTGCAGTGTGTCCATCCCCCCGAGACACACACACACACACACACACACGAGTATTGCTCAGAAAGCTCTTCTACACTCCACTGCCGATTCTGACAAAGACAAACGGAGCTGATGTGTATGTTGCTGAATTACACAATTTGTTTGCGTGTGTGTGTGTGTGTGTGTGTGTGTGTGTGCAAGTACTGTTGCTGCACTATGGTACAATGACCGTATCAGAGAGTAATACCATGGTACTTTGATATACGAAAGTACTGAATCATTTCCATATTCATGTACAATACTATCAATATGTGAATGTCCAGGTTGTCACTAGATGATTTGCATGCATGTCAGAAATCCGATGTATGTTATTTTAGTATTATTGATTAGGGATGCGCCGATATGAACATTTTGGCCGATAACCGATAATTCTTTGTGTTTGAAAGCCAGTAACCTAATGGCCGATAATTCGAAATCAAAATGCTTGTATAATTTTTGGCCTGCCTGGTTATAAAAACAAAAGTCTCACCCTTACAAGGATGTCCCAAGCACACAATTATAATTTTATGGAGCCTATATGACAGATTTGCACATAACTGTGTTCTCCTTTTTCATTTTAATCATATTTCAAGCGATTCAAAGCCAAATGAAGTGTCTCAGCTGAAGGAAGTGATCGTTATGCTTTAATATATCGGCCAAATTTTCTTATAACATTAACATTAAAAATGAACACATATCGGCCGAAATCGGTATGGTGACCAATAATATCGTGCGTCCCTAGTATTTATTAATATTTTGAATTATTTTCACTTTTCCGTTTTATGTCATTTTTATTAGTTTTTCTGTTTTTTTTTTTAAATATTATTTAAATATTTCTATTTAGCTTTAATTTATTTTAGTTTGAGTCATTTTAGCCCATACATTTTTTCATCAAATATACATAGATATTTTTCAGCTTTATTTCAATTAACAAAAATAATAGTTTCAATTTCAGTTCAAAATAACAACATTTTTGCGACGTGTCGACTCATCGACTCAATCACTTTATGTAGAGTTCATGCAAACGTTACGTTCAGATTCATTAATATTCATGGTTTTAATCTGAATTGTGAATGCAGCCGGTGTGAACGTGACTAAAGCACATCCAGCCAAGCAGTTCGGATGGTAGCAGAAGCAGATCAATACGAGCAATGCAGAGCCCTGAACGCCTCTGATAGACGAGTTATATTGTGCATGCATATCACACCTCAACATGCTAGTTGAACCACTAATGGAAAAACTTCAGGAACGTAATTAGGCTCACATCAGATGTGAAGCCAGAACTCTTTGCATGATAAGTGAGGGTCTTATCCTGGGATGAGAACAGTATGTTGCACTTAATTAAAAACACTTTGTTATTCTCATTTCCTACTGCAGCTTTATGCATTTTTCAGCGCTTAAGTGATTATGATATAAAATAGTACCGTATGATTGCATAAGCGTGCATTTGTTAAAGTATGTTTTGTAGTTCCTTGATTTGCAAGTTATTGAAATATTTCAATGTTAACAACCTACATGCAGCGTGAGAAGTGGCTCAGGTCGAGCGCCGCATTTCGATTCTGTTATGTCGGCTCATTAATGAATGATCGATGATCCGTACTACGGCATGATCAAATTACCAGCTAGAATCACAGGCTGATAAAACAATGTGCTGGAGAGAGCATATATTCTGACGCTGTAATAGACCAATTATACTGCTCTACTGCCCCCTCCTGGTGCTCTGTCATTAGGGAGCTATAACAGCAGTGTGGCCTTCACTGGTTTGACATGATAGAAGTTGGCGTTTGCTTTTGCATCCTCATGCTTAGGGCCTTAACAGAAGAGCCGGTTTAAGATGACGATTTTGCAGTGATGAGCACAAGGATGAAATAATCCCTCATACTTCCATTGAAGGAGGGGAAATCAACTAGAATGTCAGAGATTTGAGGGTTAAGGGCTCTTTGATTTTGACCTGTACGCCACCACTCGTCAAACAATAGGATTGCATTTTGATGAGAAAACTCCCAGCATCCGGTTTGCGGTGTACAAATGCGGTAGATTTGTGTCATGAAGCACTGCAGGTTTATTTGCCGCTAAAGATAGAGAGCACAAATGCCAGGCGATTAGTCATTGTGCTTGTTTTTCAGCGGGTCGGACATTTTCTGGGGTACTCGCTCACGCTGACCTAGATTTGGATCTCAGTATTCCGGTTTGGGCCAGGGAAAATGTAGCTCTTTCTGTCGCCCACCTCACTGAACTCCGCAAGCCTACTAAAATATTTTAGGTGCCAGTGTGTCCGTGTGTACTTAACTGTTTAAATGGATGGCTGCGTCCGAAATGGCATATTCTTCATAAGTAATTACTTCATGACCGCTAAAAAGTGCGTTCTATATAGTATCAATGTAATACGTTCACCATGTTGCCCTTATCATGTGACCTACCAGCGTCACTTCACCGCCATTCACAAATCCTCCCCCTCATGGGATAGTAAAGTGTCCATCATAAGCACTATGCATACTTAAGAATCTAGAAGTAGGTCATCTGGGTACTTTTTGCCTGCTTTTTTTTTTATTTTTTTTTTTATGAGTACTGTGAATTCAGAACTTTTGTCACATACTGTTTTGCTTACTGTATGGGGAAGTGTGTGATTTTTGGATGCAGCGCAACCATGCATCCCAGTGTCCATACTATCCACTCTATCCGCCCTAAATGGTATTGAATAGTACTATTATTGAATATTAACTATTTAGGATGGATAGTATGCACATTGAGACGCAGGCCAAGTGTCACTCATAAGGTCACGTCTGGACCCCAAGGGGTCACTGTTTGTAACGCCTCAGATCAGAAGTGTCTCTTCATGTTGTAGTCATAATTAATGCATTTATAATAATAATAATAATAGTAATGAAGGAATGAATCAGCCATCATCTTATAAGATTATATTAGTATTATTCATTATAGTATTTATTTATAATTATTATTATTTTAAATGAGTTTTTATTTTTATGTTTTCAGGGTTTTTATTTATTTATTTAATTTAGTTGAATTTCAGTCATGCGCTTAATTTATGATTATATTAAACATCTCTATGTCGCTTTAATTTGTTTTATTTAATAGTTTTATATCGTTTTAATAATTGTAGTATTTCATGGAAACATTAATCATTTTCCTTTGTTTATTATTAGGTTTACGTTGCGTACTTTTACTTGTGCTTCATTTCAGTGGACCAAAAATAATTTTTGAAAATTTTCATTTTAGTTAGCAATAAAAAAAAAATCACACTTTTTTAAAATCAGGCTTTGAATAAATAAAACAGGATAGAAGAGATGCTGTGCTTATCTAGATACAATGAGAGTATCTACAATACAGTATTGCATGCATTACATATTCTGTGTGAATCAATAAATAGTAAAATCACTCGCTGTATCATTTCACGCGCAGGTCAAAGCGGCACACGGCACTTGTGTTGAAGCCCTGACGCGAGTCATGTGAAAGGGCCTTTAGAGAGTGTAGATGTGGGCCAGAGTTTCTGACTGCCCTAATTTGTTCGACCTTCGCGGGGAGAGAAAGGCACTGCAGAGGAGAGAACTTGTTAAAGAGACCCACTCCCTCACTGCGAGGCCGCGACTCGCTCCGCAGGCTCTAATCTGAACGTGGCTGCCAAAGCAGCAGAAATGAGCGTAATTTCTGTGTAGCACTGCAGCTAATATGCTCTCATGGCTTCACTAAAGGACTGCTGACTCACTTGTTCACAGCATGTGCTGGAAAGCTTGACGCATGCCCGTTATCCTTAAGGGGTTTCCTGGTCATAAGCGGATAGCTTGCTGCTGTCAGCTGCATCACCGTTTTTCAGTGTTAAAACGCTCCTATCCCAGTTGAAAGTGCAGAGATATCCATGAGTAATCCATTGTTTTATACATGTCTTTGAACCAAACTGATTCTAAATTGCAATTTATAAATCTGTAACATAATATATGCAGTGCTGGACAATTTTATTAGATGGTTTGTGCCACTGCTGTCCTAAACTAAAACATATTTCTGTACAGGTTAATCCACACCAGCGTGTTAAACGCTTTTATTGTTTCTAGTGCTAAAATATAATTATTGTTGACTTTTAATGGAGTCAAAGATAGATCATCCACAAAACTGGAAACTATTTGGAAGTCAATAAGAACAGAGATTGTGGTACATAAAAACAACGGCAGCCATACAAAATAAAAAATAAAATTTGTTTGCTTTATTATGTGTGAATAAAGACTATTTAGTTGTTTCAGTTTGTTATTTACCTAATAAATGACAATATAAGTTTTTGACAGGTTACTAATTCTCTTTATTAGGACCAATAAATTTGTCGATTAATGCCTTTGAATTACCTTAATTCTGATATATGCAATCAGTTGTGAATAATTTGATTAATTATTTTGCATATCATGCATTTTTTTTTTTTTTTTTTTTTTTGGAATATATTTATTTTTATAGATTTAATTTAATAATTGATTATGAATCCTAATATGTATGTTATCTTAAAATTAAAAACTGCCTCAAGCTTGCACATGCAGTCCTGTTCAAGTTTTCTGCTTGCTATCTGCCCTCATCTATCCATCAGGGTGAACCTTGCCGTTTGTACTTTTCCACCAACATGCCAAATTTTGACAAGGGCATCAGTGCTATCAGGTTTACACTGCCACTGCAATGTGTTGGAAATGCAGCAGTGAGTTTAAACGGCCTGTGCTGCAGTCGTCAGTTCGGTTTGTATTAACGGGATCAGAGCTGACGGGAGACAATGGCCTGAAAATGACAAGTCAGATAATTGGAAAATTGCTGGAAATAATTGCTGGCATCAATAATTTTCATCCTCTGAACTGGACTATTGTCTTCACGTCTCCAATGAGAAATTAAGACACAATAACTTGCAATTTTACGGTGGGACGATAGTACAATTCTATCTACTCACCAACTACACTCATATTTTTTCAAAATGTTTCATCCGCGCGCACTAATATGTAAAAAGTATTTTTTTTTTATTTATATTTATGTATTATATTTTTTTTTTTTACACTTTATTTTAGGTTTATTATTTTTATTTATACATTAAATTATATTAATTGACTACAACTACTGATGTACTTGAGATGTTGGTTTGGTTTAGGGTGTAATTATATATAATTTATTCTAGTTATTCTAGTTAAATTATGTAACAATTAACAAAAATAAACAATAAAAATAAAATTTTTTTTTTTTTTTTTTTTTTTTTTTTTTTTTTTTTTTTATATATATATATATTTTTATAGTTTTCATTTAGTTTTACCGTTAACACTTCAGGGGCCGTTAGTCTTACAACCGGGTGTACGTCTACTGGTCCAACCGGCCCCGGAAGACTGACACTCAGGGTTGCCAGGTCTGTTCAACCCAATGGCCAGTCCAAAAAAAGCCCAATGCAATTTTCTCCAAGGGGCGGCCAAATTTTCCACTGAATTTGTACGTCTGAGGGGTGTTTTGGGCGAAATTATACATACGGGGGTGGAAATCAACCCGCAGAAATCTTTTTTACCCGTGACAACACTTTAAAAGGAGGCCAAGACTTGGCAACACTGCTCTTTTTTGACACTTAAAATCTTCAGAAAAACTATGCATTGCAATTGTGTGGGAAAACAGCGACCAGCACAGTGTTCGGATTTTCTGCTTTTTCAATGACCTTAAATGAGGCAGACTTACAGTGTAAGGTCCTAGATTGTCTATGAACGCCTGTTGACTGATTTTTATGTGAAGGACGTTTTTGCCGGGAAAATCAAAAGCGTGTAACGGTTCATGTGAGTACAGTGGTTCAACCTTAATGTTATAAAGCGACGAAAATACTTTTTGTGCGCCAAAAAAACAAAATAACGACTTTTCAACAATATCTAGTGATGTTCGGTTTCAAAACACTGATTCATGAAGCTTTACGAATCTTTTGTTCCGAATCAGTGATTCGAAGCACCGAAGTCACGTGATTTCAGTAAACGAGGCTTCGTCACGTCATGAGTGATTCGCAATTTCAATAGTTCACGTGACTTTGGCAGTTTGATTCGTGAACCGAATCACTGATTCAAAACAAAAGATTCGTAAAGCTTCATGAATCAGTGTTTTGAAACCGAACATCACTAGATATTGTTGAAAAGTCGTTATTTTGGTTTTTTGCCGCACAAGAAGTATTTTCGTCACTTTATAATATCAAGGTTGAACCACATGAACTCTTTTAAATATGTTTCTGGACATTGAAAGTGCCAATAGAGACTCACTGAACCGTCGGATTTCATCAAAAATATCTTCATTTGTGTTCAGAAGATGAACGAAGATCTTACGGGTGTAGAACGACATGAGGGAGAGGAATTAATGACACAATTTTCATTTTTGGGTGAACAAACCCTTTAATGTATAGAACTGGAAAAGCGTGTGACGTTTACACGCGCTCCCGAGAGCCTGTATTCCGTTCACTGACTAACTAAATAAATGCTTATACAATGTTCAGGATAAAAATCCCAAATTAGCCATTCTGTACTGTAATGTCAATGTGTCATGTAAAGAAAAGCGATTATAGTCTACTCTAATCTAGATTTATATAGTCTATAGTTTCAAATATACTTTATAATGAAATTATGTGTAATTTTATTGACCTCGTCTGTTGACATGATGCCGGCGAATCGCAGAGATGGTGCAAACAAATCAACATCGCTATGATCAGATGCTTTCTTAAGTGCTGATTTCTCACCGCTGCGCAGATATTTCCAACTTCTTTTTAGTTATAAGCAAAGAATGAAGAAGAACTTTGCTGTGAGTAGATCAGGGAATTGAATCACATTCAGTCTTTACATAAGCAGGAAGTTGCTGGCTGCAGTTCACTTAACAGCCACCGGTGTCACTAAAAACTCAATTCTACACAAAACCCCTTTAAATATGGTACTACCCTGACTTAGGACTATCCCACAGAAGAAGGAAAGTCAAAAAAGGTGGGGCAAATTTTCATTATTGTCTGTACTGTCCCTTTAAATTCCAGCCTCACTGTGACGCTATCAAATGCAAATTTAATGCTGGCCCAAAAGTTGTTTTTCAGACAGAATGACGCACAGGTTAGCTTTTCCCAAAGGCGTATCTGTTTCCTTCAGCGGGTCTGCAGTCTTCTTGGAAATGGATTTCGTTATCAATCAAAATAACTGCACAGTGGGTCTGCAGCAACAACTGGCCAGACGTGTTTTGAGTGTTTATGAACAGATTCAATCTGAAATGCTTTCATTTATGCAATCATTTATGGCAAAGATTATTGTTTACTATAGGATTTTTTTTGAGTTAGGCCACCTTGCAATCATCTAGCATTGCCCTGCTTTAAAGTAACAACCGCATAAAATGACAGCCCTTGTAAAAGTCAGAAAAGACATGTTTACTCCTTGTTCATGGACCTTGGCAAAATTATCTTTACATAATTGTAACTTGTAAGTATTATTTGTTGGTTGTTACGAGCCTGGGTGTGTTATGTTTTACAGCATTACATCAGAATTACCAGAAAGTAGCAGAGTTCCTCAGCTAAGCTTAACTGATTTCTCATTTGTATACAGATTTGCATGACACACTCTGCTGGACATTGAAATAACAGTTCAACATTTGCATATGCCGTTATATGAGTTTTGACTGGTTGTAATGCTCAAATTCTATAATAACTTGTACAGCTCTTTGTTTAACAAAACATGTAATAATATAGTAAGGGGGAAATTCTAAAATCTTAAGTGTTAAAGGGTTAGTTCACCCAAAAATGTCGTTCTACACCCGTAAGATCTTCGTTCAGCTTCTGAACACAACTGAAGATATTTTTGATGAAATCCGATGGTTCAGTGAGTCTCTATTGGCACTTTCAATGTCCAGAAACATATTTAAAACAGTTCATGTGGTTCAAACTTAATATTATAAAGCGACGAGAATACTTTTTGTGCGCCAAAAAAACAAAATAACGACTTTTCAACCATATCTAGTGATGTTCGGTTTCAAAACACTGATTCATGAAGCTTTACGAATCTTTTGTTCCGAATCAGTGATTCGAAGCACCAAAGTCACATGATTTCAGTAAACGAGGCTTCGTTACGTCATTAGTGATTCGCAATTTCAACAGTTCACGTGACTTTGGCAGTTTGATTCGTGAACCGAATCACTGATTCAAAACAAAAGATTCGTAAAGCTTCATGAATCAGTGTTTTGAAACCGAACATCACTAGATATTGTTGAAAAGTCATTATTTTGGTTTTTTGCCGCACAAAAAGTATTCTCGTCGCTTTATAATATTAATGTTGAACCACATGAACTGTTTTAAATATGTTTCTGGACATTGAAAGTGCCAATAGAGACTCACTGAACCGTCGGATTTCATCAAAAATATCTTCAGTTGTGTTCTGAAGATGAACGAAGATCTTACGGGTGTAGAACGACATGAGGGAGAGGAATTAATGACACGATTTTCATTTTTGGGTGAATAAGCCCTTTAATGTATAGAATGGGGACACTGGATGACTTGAATATTTTTATATAGTTCCATTTTGAATATAAAATGTTCTGTTTTCATAACACAAGTCAATTGAAAGTGCTTTAATGCCACCATGAACAAAGATGAAGGAAGAAACCAGATGATGTTTGACAGTTTGTAAAATGCATAAATGTGGGACATTCTCATTTAATTAAGAGCATGCTTGCATCGGAAATATTTATTAATAGGATGTTTATCAGTGACATGCACCATAGTTTGATATGTCCTGATTTGCTCTGTAATGCATCTTTAGGCTGAAGAGTAATTGAAACCGAAAGCCCCATTATTGATCGTGTGGTTAATTAGACCAAATGGGCTCAGGCCAGTCTGTCTGGTCGCATTCTGATGAGAATGAGTGTGTAATGATTACACAGCGCGCTTTGACATAACATCCACCCCATAATCAAAAGAGAGAATAATAAATGATATTTTGCTTAAAGATGTTACATATAAAGTATACTGACCAGACCACAGCATAGTGACCAAAAGTGATGTCCGTAAAATTGACATCTTCACCCTTTATTCAAAATTTGTTAAAGATTTTGTAAGCATATTGCGTAGTTGTGCTTATTTTAATTTGTGATAATAGCGCAATGAAACATGCCAAATTGTGCGGAAACACATGCAAAAACGAGAAAACTGATGAAATATTAATAACTGATTATATTGTAGTCAATGTATGCTTTTTTTTTTTGGCAATGTAAAATAAAACATTTAGCTGCCTTTTTTTTTAGCAAATAATTGTGTCAGATAAACACCTTAAAACAAGTTTAGTGTTTTGTTCTTCCCTTATATTTTACGTTTTTCCTCATTTTTCCTCACTTTTGGCCACTGTATATAATTTAAATACTTTTTACTAATTATTACTACTTAAATAAATACATGTTTAAATACATTTATTTATCTATCTATTTTTTTTTTATTGAAGTTAAATGACTGATTGAATCTCATATAAATAAGGCATCATTTTCCTTATCATTTATATGAGATTCAATCAGTCATTTAACAGTGAATCTATTTAATAACTGCTATGAAACAGGACAATATTGTTGCTTGGATTAAGAAACAATGCCTGCATTGTGATAGATGCTAAAGCAGGGTGTTCTCTCCATAAAAGCAGCACTCCAGCAGCCGACAATGAATGAAGCACTTTCACACAAATTCAATTACCGTTCAGTGAAATAAAAATGTCATCCAAACCTTCTGATGCTGACTCATAATGGAAATTTGTACTTGCACTGCATTTGACATGGTTTTGACATCCATTTCCCCCTTATTTCAGAGGCCATGTGATGCTACTTTGGCATAAGCACACCATATTCAACTCGAGGAGTGAAAATGAATATTTGAAATATCTTGACCTGACCTTAGTGAGATTTTGAAGTAATGGTTGGACACCACTTTGAAAGCGTTCGATTTTGAAAACAAATACTCAGATGACCATTTTGTTTCTTTATACGTCATATTCCATCTATAATTGATAGATGATGTTTCAATACGAAGTATACATAATCTGTGCTTTTCCATTGATATCATGTAGGGGGGTTTTGTTGTTGTTTTTTTTAGATATTTCTCCTGGAAAGCAAGTCAAAAAGTACTAATTAGTAAAATTGTTTTTGTAGCGTGTATTGACTGATGTCAGTGATATCAAGTAGGAACATCCCACATTTAATGCAATGCAGTGTGACGCGACACCTGACAGATTACTGCTTACCTAGCTGACTGTGTTAATGAACCGTGTGTGTGTGTGTGTGTGTGTGAAAACCGGTTGGTGAATCACTCCGCTCAATGCGCCCTCTAGCTTTATGTTTCCGGATAAACCCCTGCATTGCAGCATTACTTGCAGAAGCTGAGAGAAAGAGAGAGAGAGAGAGAGAGAGAGAGAGAGAATAAAACCTGGTCCAAGTCACATCAGAGAGAAGCCCTTACTCTACTGAAGTTGTGTGGCATTCAGAGTTAAGAATGTCATTTGAATTGAATTTATTTTTTAATACATTTTTAATTAATTTTAATATAATATAGCTTCACTGTATATAATAGCTTTTTTACTTATTTTTATATATATTACATATATATGTAAAATCATAAAAATATATATTTATTAATGAAAATATATTTTTAATTAATTTTAATATAATATAGCTTCACTGTATATAATAGCTTTTTACTTATTTTTATATATATTACATATATATGTAAAATCATAAAAATATATATGTAATAAAAATATATATTTTAATTAAAATATATTTTTAATTAATTTTAATATAATATAGCTTCACTGCTCGGGGGACTCCTGAGGCAGCTGACGGGTACCGGCAGGCCAAGCGGACTGCAGCCCGGGTAGTTGTGGAGGCAAAAACTCGGGTCTGGGAGGAGTTCGGTGAGACCATGGAGAAGGATTATCGGTCGGCCCCGAAGAAATTCTGGCAAACCGTCCGGCGCCTCAGGAGGGGGAAGCGGTGCCCTGCCAACACTGTTTACAGTGGGGGTGGGAATCTGCTGACTTCAACTGGGGACATCGTTGGGCGGTGGAAGGAATACTTTGGGGATCTCCTCAATCCCACCGACACGTCTTCCACTGAGGAAGCAGAGGCCGGGGACTCAGAGGTGGGCTCACCCATCACCCAAGCTGAGGTCACTGAGGTAGTTGGAAAGCTCCTTGGTGGCAAGGCAGCGGGGGTGGATGAGATACGCCCTGAGTACCTCAAGTCTCTGGATGTTGTGGGGCTGTCTTGGCTGACACGCCTCTGCAGCATCGCGTGGCGGTTGGGGACAGTGCCTCTGGACTGGCAGACCGGGGTGGTGGTCCCTCTTTTTAAGAAGGGGGACCGGAGGGTGTGTTCCAACTACAGAGGGATCACACTCCTCAGCCTCCCCGGGAAAGTCTATGCCAGGGTACTGGAGAGGAGAATAAGGCTGATAGTCGAACCTCAGATTCAGGAGGAACAATGCGGTTTTTCGTCCCGGTCGTGGAACACTGGACCAGCTCTATACCCTCTCTAGGGTGCTGGAGGGTTTATGGGAGTTTGCCCAACCAGTCCACATGTGTTTTGTGGATCTGGAGAAGGCATTCGACCGTGTCCCTCGTGGCACCCTGTGGGGGGTGCTCCGGGAGTATGGAGTCCGGGGCCCTTTGCTAAGGGCTGTCCGGTCCCTGTATGACCGGAGCAGGAGCTTGGTTCGCATTGCCGGCTGTAAGTCAGACCTGTTCCCAGTGCATGTTGGACTCCGGCAGGGCTGCCCTTTATCACCGGTCCTGTTCATAATCTTTATGGACAGGATTTCTAGGCGCAGTCAGGGGCCGGAGGGAGTCTGGTTTGGGGACCACAGGATCTCATCCCTGCTTTTTGCGGATGATGTTGTCCTGTTGGCTCCATCGGGCCAGGACCTCCAGTGTGCATTGGGACGGTTTGCAGCCGAGTGTGAGGCGGCTGGGATGAGGATCAGCACCTCCAAGTCTGAGACCATGGTTCTCAGTCGGAAAAGGGTGGCTTGTCCTCTTCAGGTTGGTGGAGAGCTCCTGCCTCAAGTGGAGGAGTTCAAGTATCTTGGGGTTTTGTTCACGAGTGAGGGAAGGAAGGAGCGTGAGGTTGACAGGCGGATCGGTGCAGCTTCTGCAGTAATGCGGTCGATGTACCGGTCTGTCGTGGTGAAGAAGGAGCTGAGCTGCAAGGCGAAGCTCTCGATTTACCGGTCAATCTACGTTCCTACTCTCACCTATGGTCATGAGCTTTGGGTCATGACCGAAAGAATGAGATCCCGGATACAGGCGGCCGAAATGAGCTTTCTCCGCAGGGTGGCAGGGCGCTCCCTTAGAGATAGGGTGAGGAGCTCGGTCACTCGGGAGGAGCTCAAAGTAGATCCGTTGCTCCTTCACATCGAGAGGAGTCAGCTGAGGTGGCTCGGGCATCTGTTTCGGATGCCTCCTGGACGCCTCCCTAGGGAGGTGTTCCGGGCATGTCCCACCGGGAGAAGGCCCCGGGGAAGACCTAGGACACGCTGGAGAGACTATGTCTCTCGGCTGGCCTGGGAACGCCTCGGTGTCCCCCCGGAAGAGCTGGAGGAAGTGTCTGGGGAGAGGGAAGTCTGGGAGTCTCTGCTCAGACTGCTGCCCCCGCGACCCGGCCCCGGATAAGCGGTGGAAGATGGATGGATGGATGGATAGCTTCACTGTATATAATAGATTTTTACTTATTTATATATATATATTACATATATATGTAAAATCATAAAAATATATATTTATTAATGAAAATATATTTTTAATTAATTTTAATATAATATAGCTTCACTGTATATAATAGATTTTACTTATTTATATATATATATTACATATATATGTAAAATCATAAAAATATATATGTAATAAAAATATTTATTTATTAATTAAAATATATTTTTAATTAATTTTAATATAATATAGCTTCACTGTATATAATAGATTTGTACTTATTTTTATATATATATTACATATATATGTAAAATCATAAAAATATATATTTATTAATGAAAATATATTTTTAATTAATTTTAATATAATATAGCTTCACTGTATATAATAGATTTTTACTTATTTATATATATATTACATATATATGTAAAATCATAAAAATATATATGTAATAAAAATATTTATTTATTAATTAAAAAATATTTTTAATTAATTTTAATATAATATAGCTTCACTGTATATAATAGATTTTTACTTATTTATATATATATTACATATATATATGTAAAATCATAAAAATATATATGTAATAAAAATATTTATTTATTAATTAAAATATATTTTTAATTAATTTTAATATAATATAGCTTCACTGTATATAATAGCTTTTTACTTATTTTTATATATATTACATATATATGTAAAATCATAAAAATATATATTTATTAATTAAAATATATTTTTAATGATTTTTTTTAATGATTAATTAAAATATATTTTTAATTAATTTTAATATAATATAGCTTCACTGTATATAATAGCTTTTTACTTATTTATATATATATTACATATATATGTAAAATCATAAAAATATATATGTAATAAAAATCTATATTTATTAATTAAAATATATTTTTAATTAATTTTAATATAATAAAGCTTCACTGTGTATAATAGCTTTTTACTTATTTTTATATATATATTACATATATATGTAAAATCATAAAAATATATATGTAATAAATTAACTTTCCTTAAAATGTTTTATTATATTATATTGATTAATAATACTTATTATTATTTTAATATTAATTATTCATATTTGTTTTACTCCAAAACAGTGTTTTGCATGTTATGTGGCAAATCGTTTGATAGCTTTGTTGATGTAAAGTATTGATCTTTTAGTTTAGTAGAAGAATGTAATCTGTAATTACTTGATGAATTATTTACTTTTTGTTTTTCTTGTGTTGGACAATTGACGTTCCTCTTGTCATTGAATTGTAATTCCTCTTCCCGTCATCATTTCACATCCTAAACATCCTCCGGCTTTAGGGAAGTGTGTCTCTGTAACCTTCGTGTCAGGCTGTTTGGTGTCAGTTTAAGGCCTCGTTCGAGTCGGAATGAAATATTCAAATCATTTTCTAGGCTGAGTGAACTTGTGTGTTTTTTAATATGATTATGTATGGGCATCTGCTTGCATGCTGGTTTGTGAGTATGTGAACAGACTTCAGGAAGATGAATAATTCAGTGGCCGTTACCTGTACTGTGACTTTATGCGTCTTTATATATGTGCCACGCTGCACCCTACCAAACCCTTGATCCAACTCGTACTCTTACCACACATTGTTGACTTCTGAAATGTGACTGGGAAAATGAAACGCTAACAGATTGCTATCTCCATTCTCTGTCGCCGATCAGAGACTCTATGCAAGTTAGTTAAGCTGTCAGTATTTTTATAGCTGGATAACAACACCTATGACAGATCACTCGGTAGAGTATTGAGGTAGGTTGCCACTATATTAACACAGAAACACACTTTAAATATGTAAAACAGGACTGTGCCCTTGCAGAGCATTGCTGTCTGTGTGCCAAAATATAGTACATGAGTATTCCTGGAAGCTTTGCTGCATTATACCATCATATATCCTGTGTGCCTGAAGTAATAATAAGCGTTTTATTTATTTATGCAAGCATCACTTTTATTACTGATCATACTTAAGGGTTATGGATTTGAACAAACACCTAACGTGAACTATTACAATTTTGTTTGTTGGTATCTACAGTATAAAAGTCATTAGATTCACCTTTGCCTCTTTTGTGTGTGTGCATGTGTGTGTGTGTGTGTGTGTGTGTGTGTACTTGTTTTCCTTACATTGTGGGGACCAAATGTCCCCACAACGTAAGTAAAACCAGTAAATCTTGACATTGTGGGGACCTTTTGTTGGTCCCCACAAGGAAACGAGCTTATAAATCATACAGAATTATGTTTTTTGAAATCTAAACTAGCAGAAAATTTTATATGAGGGTTAAGTTTAGGGGTGGGGGGGGCAGAATGTTCAGTTTGTACAGTATAAAAACCATTACGCCTATGGAAAGTCCCCACAAAACACGAAAACACAACTCTGTGTGTGTGTGTGTGTGTGTGTATTTTAAGAAATGCTGGTAGAAGCTGTTCGGTACTCTTCAAATTTGATTTTTGCGGTAGGACTTGATGCCTGAACCAGAAAATTCACCATCTTAGGGCTTCTGAACTAAACAAATGATATCAATTAATCCAGCAGAACTGAATGTAATTGCCTTTGTGAGCATGATGGATGAAAAGCATATTGTTTCCACTTTCTCTATGAGGAGCTTGAATGTTTTTGTGCTAAACATTTTTAAGTTTTACGCACTCACACATTAAAAAAATTAATACATTTTTGACCTTTATGTACTAATGTGATATAATGCAATAGTTAATATTAGTTTAATTTTATGCAGTATTAAGAAATATTTCATGAATGTGCATGCCCGCAGAATTTCAACTCTTATAAAACTAGTTTCCCTCCAAAACAGTGCGGAAAATGGGAAAAAATCTGCAAATTCTATCTGAGATTGGAAATGCGTAACATTTAAATGGTTTGAGAAAAAAAAAAAAGATTTGCTGCTTGTTGAGACTGTCAGTCCAAATCCGATTTTTGTGCATGTCCGAGTGTGAACGGCAAAAAATCTAACAAAATGTGATTTTTACAAATCTGTTTTGAGCTACATTCATATGTGGTTTAAAATCCCAAAAAATGAAACACAAATTGTATCCGAACAGAAAGCCTGGACAATCAATCATTTAGATCACATTCCGATCGGATGCACAAAAAAATCATATCTGGATTGACAGTGTGAACATGTTTGTCTCCTGAGTCGTCTTGCTATAATTAAGAAATGTCCCATTCAACATGACAGACCGTATGGGGCATTTCAGTCCCTCTTCCCCAGCTCGTACCTGATTGGACCAGTAATGCACAAACGCTCAAGCACAGCCATAAATCCAGCCGGCTCGGGATAGCCATTTTGTTTCAGTGAATAAATCATGCAACAATCAGTGAAAGAGGCTCTGGCGCAGTGACAAAGGTTTTCCGTCTTGATCATAACTGGAAATTTCGTTGAGTGACGAGAGCCATGAGAGCAGAAAAAATTGACCTGCACAGATTATTTCTTACAAAATTATGCATTTTCCCCCACGATGATTGCAAAAATGTGGTCTGAATGTACTCTGTCAGCAAAAAGTGCAAAGTCATTTCATGACTAAATAACTGGACGACGGTCAATATAATCCTCATTATTTTGAATGGAAACAATTAAAGACCACACATGAATCTGTGACACTTACTGTTAATGAAATCTCGTGCTTCTCTAGAGCTAAAATTGGGACATTTCGCAAAATTTTAGGTTAATTAGATGGACTCGAGCTGCTGGATTCATGTATTGTCATCTATATAGGTCATTTTGTGGGCTGGATGTAGGTTAGACTATTGTCAGGAAACTCATATCTTCCATCAGGGACTTGAAAGCCTGACACAATGATCTTTATAATGTCTACTGTGATAATTGAGGGTTACTGTACTTCCTGACAGTTTAATAGCGTTCGCTAACCGTTTCTGTTATGAATTTAATATCGGCCGCATCAAATTGGTGATTCAGCTTCGGTGCACGTACATCAGGTTTTGTAGAAAAAGCAATGCCAGGAATTTGGATGGGTTCAGCTGGATCGGGGATGTCGGACCCCATCTGGCAGGGGCCGGCCGGGCCGCGTGCCACAGCTCAGCACTTAATATACGCACACATACAAGGGAGGATTTCCCAAAAAAACAACAGAGTGAGGATTTTTATTACATGTGATTATATTATATACATGTGTGTTATATTGACTGGCTTTTTAAAAATGTGTATGCTTTGGTTTAGGGCTTAAATGTGACCAAAAGAACCATTTGCCACAAATGCTGAAGGTCATAAATTGATTCATTTGCCAATATTTATCAATTTTTTGAGATTGTCGTCTTTGGCCGACATATTTTGTCAAGTTAAAATAAGTGTTTGTTTAATTGAAATAAACTATATCATGTATTGATATAGGGTTTTTCGATGGATGATGTCGATACTGCCATCTAGAGAGAAGAGTGACCAATGCAGCGACTAAATATTTACTATAATACTTTCACGTTTTTTATGCATAAATATTTTTATCATCCATTCATAAGGCTGCCATTTGATTTTTAAAGGGAACTACCGTCAAGTCAAGTCACCTTTATTTATATAGCGCTTTTTACGATGCAAATTGTGGCAAAGCAGCTTTACATTACAGTTTTTCTCAATCGCTTTGGCTCAATTCTCGAATGAGACTCTCATTTCTCAAAACAATAAGTTCAGATCTCTGAACAATTAGCTTCTTGTTCACATCAGACTGGAATTTCTTGTTGATTTGAGCAAATTGCAAATGCTTTGGCCCTTGTGTGCAAACAGTAAGTACAATTGTCTGCAGTTTGCACAACAACTAACTGCATATGGCTTGTTAATCAAAACTGATGAGTCGATTCTCACTTAAACTGTCAAACTCTTCACAAGTTCTCAATCATTTTTCATCGCGTAAGCCATCATATTCAAAACGATCCATTCAATTATGAAAACTTAGTATACATGCATATATTCCATAAATATCTTATATTGACATTGTTTGTAATTGGCAAATGACCTCTGAGTACAATACAATTTGAATCAACCGTTCAACCATTGAGAAAAACTGTAATTGGCAAATCATTTTGGCCGCACGGCAGCTCCCAAAGAAAATGGTGTCATTGTGCAGCTTATTCTATATATTATTGATTCATTCCGTTGCAAATATCAAAAGTTATCTAGTTAATTTAGGTAATAATACATAATAATAATACCATCACTATTAATCGGCCAAGCGAATGCTGTAATCGTCGATCATTAGAATACTTGATTCTGATTGGTCAATCGCTCCATCCAGCGGTATGTTATCCCCCAATAACAACTGGTAAAAACTGATGACACAGGCTCATCCGGATAACTGATATCGATATTTTCCTCGTGGAAGTTTTGCATTTGATGAGCTAATAAAATATGATTAGTAATTAGTAATTTTAGTACTTTAACCAGTTTATTTAAGGTAGTTGCCAGGGCAATATTTCTAAGTTTTCCATCTAATATTTATAAAACGTTTAAATGACCAACATCGGTGGACCGCTGATATTAGCATTTGTTGGTTTTAAGATTGGTATTTTGTGAATTTGCCTTTCTCAAATCTTGATCAGTGCTGTCAGTGCTCTATTCCCTAAGCGCTCTAGCCAGGGTTTTTCCCCCCATCATTCTCTCTCTCTCTCTCTCTCTCTCTCGCCGCGTCCCTGCTGTTGTTAATTTCTCTGAATAATCAGTATTGACATCAGCTCTACTGCTGTGCTGTCAGCTCTCTATTGTGGGAGATCACAGGGCACTGCAGTCCACTGGGCAATGAATCTTTCATTCATATCCATCTATATTCATGCATATTTTCATCCCTTTTCCCATTGTCTGGACTCAAATGAGCTGAGGAAACGTTTCTGCCTCAGGATCTGATTAGTAGTGGTCTTTGCTATTGCTATCTGAGTTTTAAACGTCGGCATGTAACTCATCCCGCACCGTTTGTTTTACAGGCACCTTAAATTGTGTGTTTTTTTGAGGAAACGTGTGCTGTTATCTTTTGAAGTGATCAGATGGATAATTTTCGTTAGTCTTGCATTGAAGGAGAGACCCGAGCCATATCTACAGAATAGAATATCACTGAGGTTATTTTCATGAAACCACCTGGCAACTCCCTAGCAACCTCCCACAACAGCCTACACTCTAAAAAATGCTGGGTTAAAAACCCAAGTTGAGTTTAAAATGGAATGGGAAAACCCAGTGATTGGGTTCTTTTGACCCAGTGGTTGGGTTAAATGTTTGCCAAACGTGCTGAATAGTCTTAACTCAACTATTGTTGAAAAATGACTATATGTCTAGTTTAAAATGAACCCAAAATGGGTTGGAAATTAAAAAACAGACATATGAAAGGCAACAATAATAATCAAAAGGTGAACATTTGTTAATCAGCAATGTCTAAAAAATGCTGGGTTAAAAACAACCCAAGTTGAGTTTAAAATGGAATGGGAAAACCCAGTGATTGGGTTGTTTTGACCCAGTGGTTGGGTTAAATGTTTGCCAAACATGCTGAATAGTTTTAACTCAACTATTGTTGAAAAATGACTAGATGTCTGGTTTAAAATGAAGCCAAAATGGGTTGGAAATTAAAAAACAGACATATTAGAGGCAACAATAATAATCAACAGGTGAACATTTATTAATCAGCAATATCTAAAAAATGCTGGGTTAAAAACAACCAAGTTGAGTTAAAAATGGACTTGGGCTGTTTTAACCCAGCGGTTGGGTTAAATGTTTGCTCAACGTGCTGGGTAGTTGTATTTAACTCAACTATTGTTTAAAGAATACTGTATCGTTGCGTAAAATGAACCCAAAGTATGTTAGAAATGAACATTTATTAATATGTTTAATGAATAAGAATTTTATTAGATTAAATGTTCATCTTTTGATTATTATTGTTGCCTCACATGTGTCTGATTTTTCTGATTTTGGGTTCATTTTAAGCCAGACATATAATAATTTTTAAACAATAGTTGGGTTCAATAAAACTATCCAGCACGTTGGGCAAACATTTAACCCAACCGTGGGGTTAAAACAACCCAAGTCCATTTTCAACCCAACTTGGGCTGTTTTTAACCCAGCATTTTTAGAGTGTTATATTTTAATTATTTATTAAACATTAACAAATGTTATTTTCCAACCTATTTTGGGTTCATGAGAAAGCAATATAGTCATTTTTAAACAGCAGTTGAGTTAATCAAACATTTGACCCAACCTGCTGGGTTTGTCCATTTTCAACCCAATATTTTTTAGGGCGGTGAGTATTGCACAGGATCACACCGCTCTCAGAAAATGCGAAATAATATATAAATAAACTTACAGCTGTAATAATAATAGTTTTGTCCACTATGCAATAAAGATCTTGCCTACCAGTTGGCGCAACGAGCTTTAAAATGCGACGGATCGCATCGTTCCCATCTCACGGCGAGGATCGCCGGTGTTTCAACACAAATCTTTTTGTCTTTTAAATGGAAAAAGACCATTTACAGCTGATTAAGCTGCCAGCTCGACTGCCCTTTCCCCACATCTCTGGACTAGCTGTAACCATGGCTATTTTTATGAATATTTCCATAATAATGTGATCCATAATGCCAAGCTGTCTTGCAAAATGCCACATAGTTGACATTAACTGTGCCACACTTAGTTTAGAATTCTTCATTTTGTTTTTCCTCACCGGGTTGTGTACCGTACACCTCCTGGTTTACCACGGACCGGCCCCCATGAGAAATTGCAATGTTCTGTTGTCTTTGTTATTCTGTCCGTTTCTCTCTTTTCTTCCCACACGCAGCAGAAGTTTCGCTGCACACCTGCTTAGTTTCCCCCTGGCATTTCAGAGGATAAACCTGCACAATGTCCCCGAGGGGGGGACGGTTTTACATATTGATCAGTGGAGATTGTCCTCCACCAGCGGTTCAGGGCGTAGCACACTGCATTCGGCTGAGTGTGAGCAGAATCCGTAATGAGAGAGAGAGAGAGAGAGAGAGAGAGAGAGAGTGGTGAAGATGGAACGAGAAGAGACAGAGAGAGTAACGTTAAACAGGACAGAGAGTTGAAAGGTAGAGCAACTGCGAATATTGAAACAGTGAGGTGAAGTAGAGGAAGTTGAGAGAGGGAGGTTTGTGTCTAATGAAAGAGCGAGAGAGACAGAGCGCTCTGTACTGCAGTGGGGGACTGCAGTTTGTGCGGATGCGAGTGAGATCGTGGGATGCGCCTGTGAAGCGTTCTGCTGCTCTCCCGTTTTGGATGGGTGGCTCCATTAGGGAGGACAGAACTATTGCCTGGTAAGGGCTTTCCCATTTCTGCAAGACCCCACCTCCCGATCGACCCCATCCGAAAAGCATGCTAACATTTTCCATGCTGTTCAGTATTTGCTTTCGTGGGGAATTGCAGGTTACGGTTGTTTACGTTTTTTTCTTGCTGCATGCAAGTGAGTTGGAAGCGGGACATAAAGCCCTAAAGATCAAGTTACTTGAGGTAGAAACTTGCGTACAAACCTGCAAAAAGCATGAACAAATCAAATCAATTACTTGTTTTAACACACTTATTTTTACCCTGCTGAAATTTATTGAATTTATTAGTTCTGGTTTCGCTAATGAATCTCAAAGTTTGGCCTAATTAAATCTACATGTTTAAAACTGTATTTTCTGCTTTGTTTTCCAAAGTTTTGTCTGTGAAATAATGAGTACTTATACGTTTAGAATTGGCAGAAATTGTTTACTTTTATTTCCTCTCGTTTTTATTTTTTTTTTTGCGTCACAGACTTACAGTGCTGTAAAATTATTTACTTTATTATTGAACACAAAGTTTAAGCACATTTTCTCTCGCTTCTTTTAAATATATATTTTTGATCACGTATATTCTGATCAATTATTTTAATTCAACGTATTTTAGATAAATCTGTCCCTGAGCTTCACGTATTTTAAACAAATCAGACTCTGTTTGGTCACTTTACACATCAGTCGCACAATCTTTTCTTTGCGGCGGGACCAGCTGTGCCATTTTTTGGTTAGTGTTACTTTACTGGGTCATTTGACTGGTTATTGATTTTTCCATTATCTGGCTCTTTTCAGGATTTCCAAGACTGTGCGTTGCAGATCTCCACTCTGGAGAAAACCCTTTGCAGATATTCCAGAAACAGTGTTTCATTGAGATGCAGTGAATCTGAAGGTGTCGAGATCTCTGAGATAACTAGGCATTGCCAGCGGTGTAGATAGTACTGTAAACGGATGTTATCGGGATTGCGTGAGGATTGGCATCATGCTAGCGGCTGTGCCAGTGCAGCAGATGTGACTATCTGTCTCCATTCATTAGACGAGACGTTTATGAAGCTCTCTGGTTGTGGGAGGATGTTTCTCAGGAAAATGCGAACGCTAACAGGGTCTTTAAGGCATTTAAGAAGTACACAAAATAAAAGCGTATCAATGACAGAGCACATAAAGATCCCGGCTGGTAGTTTGAGCCGTACCTGATTTGCCTTATGGCTTCTAAGCTTATTGATTTCCTCAGGGATTTTTCTACTCTGGTTTTTCCACACAAACAGAGGCAAACTCTCACATTGCAGTCTCTAATTACTTCTGTTTCCAGGTCGGATGTGATCTAGACGAATGTATGTCCAAATCCAGCTTGCGTCCCAGCCACAGACGCACATAATGAGGGTGAAACCCCATGTGCCGACTGACCGCATATCCCAGTTCTGTCCAACTGTCTCGGTTGCTCTGTTAGATGGATCTGTAACATTATTTGTGTCTGCAGCTCAAGCAGATCACATCTCACAATCTGCAATGAGAATGAGACTCAACGTATCAGTATTGATTTAATTTTGCATTTTATGCTTTTAGCAGTGCGTCTTACAACGCTAGACTCTAAAAACAACCCAAGTTGGGTTGAAAATGAACAAACCCAGTGATTGGGTTAAATGTTTGACCCAACCTGCTGGGTGGTTTTTATTTAACTCAACTATTGTTAAAAAATTTACTGTATTGCTTGCTTAAAATGAGCCCAAATATGTTGGAAATCAACATTTATTAATATATTGAACAAATGAACATTTATTAATGATTTTTTTGAAAGAAATTAAACAATAATCATTATAGGTAACATCAATAAATGTTCACCTTTTGATTATTATTGTTGCCTCTAGTAATTATGTGTCTGATTTTTAATTTACAACCTATTTTGGGTTCATTTGAAGCCAGACATATAGTCATTTTTAAACAATCGTTGAGTTAAATAAAACTAACCAGCAGGTTTAACCCAATCACTGGCTCTGTTCATTTTCAACCCAACTTGGGTTGTTTTTAACCCAGAATTTTTAAGAGTTTATTAAGTTTTATCTGGGTATGTATGTATGTTTTGACAGACAGACAGAAGATAGATGGATGGATGGATGGATGGATGGATGGATGGATGGATGGATGGATAGATAGATAGATAGATAGATAGATAGATAGATAGATAGATAGATAGATAGATAGATAGATAGATAGAACAACAGATAGATAGATGATAGATAGATGATAAATAGATAGATAGATAGAACAACAGATAGATAGATAGATAGATAGATAGATAGATAGATAGATAGATAGAACAACAGATAGATAGATGATAGATAGATAGATAGATAGAACAACAGATAGATAGATGATAGATAGATGATAAATAAATAGATAGATAGATAGATAGAACAACAGATAGATAGATAGATAGATAGATAGATAGATAGATAGATAGATAGATAGATAGATAGATAGATAGATAGATAGATAGATAGATAGATAGAACAACAGATAGATAGATGATAGATAGATAGATGATAAATAGATAGATAGATAGATAGATAGATAGATAGATAGATAGATAGATAGATAGATAGATAGATAGATAGATAGATGATAAATAGATAGATAGATAGATAGATAGATAGATAGATAGATAGATAGATAGATAGATAGATAGATAGATAGATAGATAGATAAGATAGATAAATAGATAGATAGAACAACAGATAGATAGATGATAGATAGATAGATAGAACAACAGATAGATAGATGATAGATAGATGATAAATAGATAGATAGATAGAACAACAGATAGATAGATAGATAGATAGATAGATAGATAGATAGATAGATAGATAGATAGATAGATAGATAGATAGATAGATAGATAGAACAACAGATAGATAGATAGATAGATAGATAGATAGATAGATAGATAGATAGATAGATAGATAGATAGATAGAACAATAGATAGATAGATAGAACAACAGATAGATAGATGATAGATAGATGATAAATAGATAGATAGATAGAACAACAGATAGATAGATAGATAGATAGATAGATAGATAGATAGATAGATAGATAGATAGATAGATAGATAGATAGATAGATAGATAGATAGATAAGATAGATAGATAGATAGATAGATAGATAGATAGATAGATAGAACAACAGATAGATAGATAGATAGATAGATAGATAGATAGATAGATAGATAGATAGAACAACAGATAGAAAGAACAACAGATAGATAGATAGATAGATAGATAGATAGATAGATAGATAGATAGATAGATAGATAGATAGATAGATAGATAGATAGATAGATAGATAGAACAACAGATAGAAAGAACAACAGATAGATAGATAGATAGATAGATAGATAGATAGATAGATAGATAGATAGATAGATAGATAGATAGATAGATAGATAGATAGAACAATAGATAGATAGATAGATAGATAGATAGATAGATAGATAGATAGATAGATAGATAGATAAGATAGATAGATAGATAGATAGATAGATAGATAGATAGATAGATAGATAGATAGATAGATAGAACAACAGATAGATAGATAGATAGATAGATAGATAGATAGATAGATAGATAGAACAACAGATAGAAAGAACAACAGATAGATAGATAGATAGATAGATAGATAGATAGATAGATAGATAGATAGATAGATAGATAGATAGATAGATAGATAGATAGATAGATAGATAGATAGATAGATAGATAGATAGATAGAACAACAGATAGAAAGAACAACAGATAGATAGATAGATAGATAGATAGATAGATAGATAGATAGATAGATAGATAGATAGATAGATAGATAGATAGAACAATAGATAGATAGATAGATAGATAGATAGATAGATAGATAGATAGATAGATAGATAGATAGATAGAACGATAGATAGATAGATAGATAGAACAACAGATAGAAAGAACAACAGATAGATAGATAGATAGATAGATAGATAGATAGATAGATAGATAGATAGATAGATAGATGATAGATCGATAGTAAATATTCAAATAGTATAATATCTTAAAATATATTACACGTTTGTAAAGCATATTAACAGTTTTTAAATATTAAAGTATAAAATTATTTTATCTAATTAATTAGTTTATTAAAATATATTAAATGTTTGTGGCTATGTTAATCAAAGTCTATAAGCATTTTTGAATTTTTCTTAAATAATAAAATATTCATTTAAAAATGATTATTTAATCACCCAGTTCAGTGTTCTAAAGAATATTAAAAGTATAAATAAATTAATAAATTAATGTATCTTTTAGAGTAAATAAAGTAAATTTCAAATTATTAAAATACTTTAATTTTAATTTAATTTATTTTAATGTATTTATTTTAATTTCTTTATTTATTTTATGAATTAATTTATTTTTTATTTAATTTAAATTTTAAACGAAAGTATTTTTAGAGTTTTTTTCTTTTGACAAATTCCTCTTGAAGAACCCAAAGTCCTGACGTGACATCCATCAAGTTGCTCGGAAGGACAGTTAATTGCATTGGATTCTAGCTGTTTAATAACGGCTAATGTTAACCAGCCCACCCAACACTAGTTAATATAGGAATATATTGTCTCGTCAGAACATAAAAAAACATATTTATTTACTTTAAAAAACAAAAACTGATATGTAATATAATTGGTTGGAGTATTTCAAGACTTAAAACTTTTTTTTAAATTATTATTCCCATTGGGAAAATGACCAAGCCTTCCAGACTGACCTCTGATACACAGCAGCCCTCATCCGGCCACGGTGGAGCGTCCTCACGAGCCCGTAAAGGGCGCCTTCATCACATTCTCTACTCTAGGGGAACAGAGATGGTGACACAGCGTTGTCAGTCAATAGAGCCGCCCGAACGCAAATGTCAGTGGCGTGCAGCAGGTGAGCGCGGCAGCGGCGGAGGATAACGGATAGATGTCGAGCTACTTGAGAAAATCAATGCAGCTCCTCGAACGCTGGTATCAGCAGTGATTGCCACCTAAATAGTGCAGATTGGTTTTGCATGTATTGAGAGGCTAGAGGCTGTGGATCATTTTGAAGATTTATCCAGCATGGATCGGAAGGAGATGTGCATTTAGTAAATCAAACCCATTTGATTCTCTCAGAGAAGAACAGAGTACAAGTCATAGTCAATAGCTGGCTTTGTTTAGATAAGTATTGATTAGTATTTATGGTTGTTTCTTGGTGGGTGGCGGTGAAAGAGGCAAGCCTTGATTGTTTTTCTCAATCATCGAGAGCAAAACGCTGAAAATCCTGGACTGCTGAAGCCAATCGCAACGACGACCATGTGTAATACATAAAATAACCGATATAAACACACACAGCGCTTTGCTTCTTTTGTGCATTTACGATTAGCTTAAGTGTTTGTTAGTTCATTTATAGAGTGTGTGGAATTAGTTTTAGGGAATTTTAGGTCATTTGCTAATACAAAATAAATCGGTGTCTGCGTCGATTATAGAAAATTGTGTATTTTTCTCATTCAAAACTTAAAGAAAACATTAAGTGTCTATGAAGTGTATTAAAATATTAAGACCTTTTATTTCAATCTGCTCAGAAGTGGGATTTTTATTATCCACCCTGTTCATTTGCATAGAAACTCTTACTTGATCAGAAGCTCAAAATATTATTTTATGGTCTTATTTGCTTTTTCTTTCCCTATCTCTTTGACAGTAAAATTCCATCTGCTGAGTTGTAAGCAGGGAGTAAGGCAAAAAGTCTTTTATCCATTGCAATTCTAAAAAAAATATTAAACAATAATATATATATTAATAAATTAATTTGTAATCATTTATTTTATTTTATTTTAAATCAGTTATTTTATCAATATTTTAATTTACAATGTTATTGATGAGTTATTTTGATATTTTAGAAATAATTATTTAATTCTATTAAATAATGGTTATAAATATTTTTCTGTATTTTTTCAGAAATCAATTATTTTAATCAATATTTTAATTTAAAGTGTTATTAATGAGTTATTTTAATATTTTAGTAATACTTATTTAATTAAATATTTAATTTGTATTTTTTTTTTTCATTTTTATATTTTTTAAGATAAAAAATGAAGAGAATGGAAAACTAAATAAATTTTTTATTTTAAATTTGTAATAATAATAATAATAATTTATTTTTACTGTATTATTTTAAATCAATTACTTTATCAATTTTTTTTTTATTTAATGTTGTTAATGAGCTATTTTCATTTTTTATTTTCATTTTTGTAATAATTATTTAATTAAATAATTGTTGTTGTGTTTTTTTTTTTTTTTCATTTTAAAAATGAAGAGAATGGAAAACGAAACTAGAATTCTTTTATACAGTTAAGCATTTGTTTGTCTAATCACATCCAGGATCTGTCTTTTCATTTTTTTCCCCCAAAACCATGTTATTTAGACATCCTGCAATTTTTTGCTGTTTGCCATCTAGTCTCAAACCTTTATTTTTCATTTCATCCATGACATATTTATCTCCATACATGTTAGACCTCTCTGTCAAGACAACATTTTCTTCCTGTTTCATTTCATTTGAAATATTATGTTACAAAATACAACCTGCCAACAGAGCTGCCCTGATTTAAAGTCATTTTTTTTTTACAGGTTTTCATTCACAAGGTTGTGAGAAGCCATCAGCATTGACAACAGATATTATCTGACATTTTAAAAGTGGATGCTGCAGGGAAAGTCAAATCAGAGGCAGAATTGTCTCCCATTTCTCTTGCAAACGAGTATATGCGAGTAATAATGCTGGATTTGATGCTAAACAAAACTGGTGGAAAAAGCACTGAGGCGTCCCAGGACAACATGTCTTGTGTTTTGTCCTGCAGTGCAGTGTTCTGTCTTGCACTGCATCCTTCAATGGCCTGAACCTCTGACGCTTTATTTCATTATTTAAATGCAAGGCCGTCCATTTCATTATTAAAAAGAGCCGTCCACCGTCAGTTCTGAACGGTCTTGGTCTTGTTTTCTTTTACTTTCGCTTCTTTGTCATTTATTCAAGAAGCTTCTGTTTTGAAGTTTCTCATAATAATAATAATAATAAATATGTTGTGAAAATTGCATTTAAGTTTATATATATATAGTCCCTGATGTTTTTGAAGGCCACAATTGTCCTTAAGATCAAAAAGCATCCAGACTTCAATGTGTGTGTGGTCTCTTTAACTCCTCCAGGGTTCCTGAGCGGTCAAGCCAGATATTATGAAGTGGAACCTCTTCAAAAAGAAGCCAGAAGCCATGGTGGGCCCAGAGCCCACGGGAACCGGCGGCACCCACCCGTCGCACACGATGACGATGGCCCCCGCCGTCTCCACACCTGCAGACAACTCCACCGAATCTGAGGCTCCCGTCAACAAGAACGATGTCTTTGAGGAAATCAAGAGCAAGTTTCTCAACGAGATCGATAAAATCCCATGTAAGTCCTGCAGAGATGTTTTACAGTCTTGCTAGATCAAGAAAATCAATAGTGCATCATTATGCTGAAGATGTTTTATGGATTTAAATGCCGGACAAATTGTCCCACCCTCAGAGTTGTGACCAAACCGACCTTCTTTCTTAATCTAGAAGTGCAATAAAGAACGGCTTTCTTCTTGTAACTCTTCAAATCGACACGCAGTCCCAATTCACTCTATTTAAAGGGTTAGTTCACCCAAAAATCATGAATTAAAGTCATTCATTACTCACCATCGCATCGTTCCAAACCCGTATGACTTTCGTTCATCTTCAGAACTCAAATTAGGACGTTTTTGATGAAATCTGAGAGCTTTCATTGACGGCCGACGCAACTGAAACGCTTCAAAAAGTTCATACAATAAATCCATGCGAATTGGTTCAGTCCAAATTTTCTGAAGAGACTCGATCGCTTTAAATGATGAACAGGCCTTTATTCACATTGATCAGCGAACATAAACATGATGCGTAACACGAGAATGAACTTCATTGGTTCTCGCACTTCAAGCAAACATAGTTACGCTTCCGTTGACGCGAATAGAAGCCTGTTCATCATATAAAGCGGTCGAGTTTCTTTAGAAAATTTGCACTCGATTCAATTCATATGGGTTAGTTTTATAATCTCTTTACGAACTATTAAGCCTCAAAGTGTCAGTTGCTTCGCTGCCAATGGAATTTGTGATCCAAAGATGGGTGTGGAACGACATGAGGGTGAGAAATTAATTTCATTTTTGCGTGAACAAACCCTTTAAGATCCTAAAACAGTGCTTCCCAAACTGTGGGGTATTATAGCTAGTCCAAATCAATAAATTAAAATAATTAAAATATTCCAATTGTTCTAAAATTAGACTTTTTTGAAAGCATGTTATGGATTTAAATATATTCGTAAAGAATGATTACATCATAGTTCACATGAAATTCTTGCAAACTTGTTAATAAATGGATTTGTAGGTAAATGTCGGTATATATTTTTTTGCAATGTTTTTGCGGGACCTCACCCCTCTTAAGTTTGGGAAGCTCTGTCCTAAAACATGAAGTGAAAACATGTTTGTGTTTGTGGTATTTCATCAGAATGTCACCGTCAAGCAATAACCATTCACATGCTGCTCTGTCACAACTGAATGACTCTGTTTTTTTTTCCCATGATGCTCTGCAGTGCCTCCATGGGCACTCATTGCCATCGCTGTAGTGGCCGCCCTCCTCATCCTCACCTGCTGCTTCTGTATCATTAAGAAATGCTGCTGTAAGAAGAAGAAGAACAAGAAAGGCAAAAAGGGAAAGGATGGCTTCAACATGAAGAACATGCAGGGTGGAGATGTATGTAACGGTGTTCGGCAGCCCCACCATGAGGGCGTTAAATAATGTAGTTAAAAGTCCTGATGCACACTCCAATCAGTTTAGCGTTACAATTAAAACTAGATTGTATTAACTTCTGCATTATCTGGGAATATCAACAGGAATTAGTGTTGCATCGTTAAGAAATGAAAACAAGCCTCAGACCACTTTAGTGTGGCTTGCACTGATTATAAGCAGAGTCTGTTATGTGATTAGCTTCATGGTGTTTGTGAGTAAATGAGTGTTTTGATTTCTTTGAAGAGAAATGGTACACTGGATGTTCCGTTACATGCTGCTCATGTGATTTCGATCAGAAAAACATAGCCATTCTGCAAAATGAGTGCCTTTGATTATATAAGGTTGTATAATGAAATAACGTTACAGAATTCAGACCGTTAATATTACGTTAATATTACATTTTATGTACAATATAATCAGTTACTTGGTGCCAAAACTCGTAATTCAAACTAGTTGCTTTTCAAATGATTCAATGAGTCATTCATAAAGACAGTATATATAGTCCAGCGTGTAATATTTAGGAGGATCTATGATACATACATAACTATGTTTTCAGTGGTGTATAGAGACCTCACATAATGAACCGTTAGGTTTTTATTACCTTAAAATGAGACATTTCTATCTACGTTCACCACGGGTCTCCTTACATGGAAGCCCTAAAAGGACAAACTGCTCTACAGAGCAACATTGATTAAATGTCTGCTCTCTGCTGTCTCAGACGACGACATCTTTGTCCTGTGTCAGCCACCGTAGCTTCTCTGTGTACTTCGAAAGGGAGGGTGGATGAGTGCGGATGGAACCATAAAATTTACATACTGAACCTTTAAATTGAATAGATCAGTGCTTTTGAACGGTTGAGCGAATGATTCAGTGACACACTGGCTGCGTCCGAATTTGCATACTCTCGAGTAGTTACTTATTTTGAATAAGAAATCATTTCGTGATCACTAAGAAAGTACGTTTTATGTAGTATAAATGTAATCTGGGACATCCTACGTTCGCCATGTTGTCATTATCGTGTGAGCTAGTAGCGTGAGTTGCGTCACTTCACTGCCATTCACAAATCCTCTCTCGCGGCCGCATGGGATAGTAAAGTGTCCATTGTTTGCACACTTCGCTGAATGTATCAAGTATTTATTGCTGAATGAATCAGTAAAGTGATTCAATCAATGACTCATTTTAATACTAAATCGATTTTCGCCACCTACTGGCACAACAGTGTAATTGACAAAAAGTGTCTATTCTATTCAAATTCTATTTATATATGTATTTAAAATGAGAAAAAATACAATAAGACGGCATAGTGCAATTTAGTAACACTTTATGACATTTTTGGTCTGATAAAATATATGTATTGAATCTTACAGAAATCATTTGATATGGAAAAGACACTCATTTCACGGTACGGTCCTTAAAACGTTAATTTAAGTCCAACTTTATGACCTTTATTCATGAGGATGTCTTAAACATCACAGAGTCACGAATCAGTGAAGTGATTCAATCAATGACTCGTTTTAAAACTAAATCGATTTTCGCCACCTACTGGCGCAACAGTGTAATTGACAAAAAGTGTCTATTCTATTCAAATTCTATTTATATATGTATTTAAAATGAGAAAAAATACAATAAGACGGCAGAGTGCAATTTAGTAACACTTTATGACATTTTTGGTCTGATAAAATATATGTATTGAATCTTACAGAAATCATTTGATATGGAAAAGACACTCATTTCACGGTACGGTCCTTAAAACGTTAATTTAAGTCAAACTTTATGACCTCTATTCATGCAGATGTCTTAAACATCACAGTGTCACGAATCAGTGAAGTGATTCAATCAATGACTCGTTTTAAAACTAAATCGATTTTCGCCACCTACTGGCGCAACAGTGTAATTGACAAAAAGTGTCTATTCTATTCAAATTCTATTTATATATGTATTTAAAATGAGAAAAAATACAATAAGACGGCAGAGTGCAATTTAGTAACACTTTATGACATTTTTGGTCTGATAAAATATATGTATTGAATCTTACAGAAATCATTTGATATGGAAAAGACACTCATTTCACGGTACGGTCCTTAAAACGTTAATTTAAGTCAAACTTTATGACCTTTATTCATGAGGATGTCTTAAACATCACAGAGTCACGAATCAGTGAAGTGATTCAATCAATGACTCGTTTTAAAACTAAATCGATTTTCGCCACCTACTGGCGCAACAGTGTAATTGACAAAAAGTGTCTATTCTATTCAAATTCTATTTATATATGTATTTAAAATGAGAAAAAATACAATAAGACGGCAGAGTGCAATTTAGTAACACTTTATGACATTTTTGGTCTGATAAAATATATGTATTGAATCTTACAGAAATCATTTGATATGGAAAAGACACTCATTTCACGGTACGGTCCTTAAAACGTTAATTTAAGTCCAACTTTATGACCTTTATTCATGAGGATGTCTTAAACATCACAGAGTCACGAATCAGTGAAGTGATTCAATCAATGACTCGTTTTAAAACTAAATCGATTTTCGCCACCTACTGGCGCAACAGTGTAATTGACAAAAAGTGTCTATTCTATTCAAATTCTATTTATATATGTATTTAAAATGAGAAAAAATACAATAAGACGGCAGAGTGCAATTTAGTAACACTTTATGACATTTTTGGTCTGATAAAATATATGTATTGAATCTTACAGAAATCATTTGATATGGAAAAGACACTCATTTCACGGTACGGTCCTTAAAACGTTAATTTAAGTCAAACTTTATGACCTCTATTCATGCAGATGTCTTAAACATCACAGTGTCACGAATCAGTGAAGTGATTCAATCAATGACTCGTTTTAAAACTAAATCGATTTTCGCCACCTACTGGCGCAACAGTGTAATTGACAAAAAGTGTCTATTCTATTCAAATTCTATTTATATATGTATTTAAAATGAGAAAAAATACAATAAGACGGCAGAGTGCAATTTAGTAACACTTTATGACATTTTTGGTCTGATAAAATATATGTATTGAATCTTACAGAAATCATTTGATATGGAAAAGACACTCATTTCACGGTACGGTCCTTAAAACGTTAATTTAAGTCAAACTTTATGACCTCTATTCATGCAGATGTCTTAAACATCACAGTGTCACGAATCAGTGAAGTGATTCAATCAATGACTCGTTTTTAAAACTAAATCGATTTTCGCCACCTACTGGCGCAACAGTGTAATTGACAAAAAGTGTCTATTCTATTCAAATTCTATTTATATATGTATTTAAAATGAGAAAAAATACAATAAGACGGCAGAGTGCAATTTAGTAACACTTTATGACATTTTTGGTCTGATAAAATATATGTATTGAATCTTACAGAAATCATTTGATATGGAAAAGACACTCATTTCACGGTACGGTCCTTAAAACGTTAATTTAAGTCCAACTTTATGACCTTTATTCATGAGGATGTCTTAAACATCACAGAGTCACGAATCAGTGAAGTGATTCAATCAATGACTCGTTTTAAAACTAAATCGATTTTCGCCACCTACTGGCGCAACAGTGTAATTGACAAAAAGTGTCTATTCTATTCAAATTCTATTTATATATGTATTTAAAATGAGAAAAAATACAATAAGACGGCAGAGTGCAATTTAGTAACACTTTATGACATTTTTGGTCTGATAAAATATATGTATTGAATCTTACAGAAATCATTTGATATGGAAAAGACACTCATTTCACGGTACGGTCCTTAAAACGTTAATTTAAGTCAAACTTTATGACCTCTATTCATGCAGATGTCTTAAACATCACAGTGTCACGAATCAGTGAAGTGATTCAATCAATGACTCGTTTTAAAACTAAATCGATTTTCGCCACCTACTGGCGCAACAGTGTAATTGACAAAAAGTGTCTATTCTATTCAAATTCTATTTATATATGTATTTAAAATGAGAAAAAATACAATAAGACGGCAGAGTGCAATTTAGTAACACTTTATGACATTTTTGGTCTGATAAAATATATGTATTGAATCTTACAGAAATCATTTGATATGGAAAAGACACTCATTTCACGGTACGGTCCTTAAAACGTTAATTTAAGTCAAACTTTATGACCTTTATTCATGAGGATGTCTTAAACATCACAGAGTCACGAATCAGTGAAGTGATTCAATCAATGACTCGTTTTAAAACTAAATCGATTTTCGCCACCTACTGGCGCAACAGTGTAATTGACAAAAAGTGTCTATTCTATTCAAATTCTATTTATATATGTATTTAAAATGAGAAAAAATACAATAAGACGGCAGAGTGCAATTTAGTAACACTTTATGACATTTTTGGTCTGATAAAATATATGTATTGAATCTTACAGAAATCATTTGATATGGAAAAGACACTCATTTCACGGTACGGTCCTTAAAACGTTAATTTAAGTCAAACTTTATGACCTCTATTCATGCAGATGTCTTAAACATCACAGTGTCATTTCTCAAAATGGTTCTCATGGTGTTGTTTACTGTCTTGACTGTCTTTCGTTTTGTTTTTCGGTGTGTCGTGAGTTCAACCTCTCCCTCTCTCTCTGCTCTCCTTCCTCCCGCTATGTGTCTAATGCGCCGCATTTCTTGACGCTCATGGGCGTCGGCGCTACGGTAGGTGGACGGATGAACGGCACAGCTGTTTTGGCCGCTGAGTGCTAGCACCGCGTGGGTGGGATTGGATGGAATGGCTGTTGTAACTTCCTTGTTTTAAGCCTTTTGTAGCTGCTGCTTGAAAAAAATACAGTTAAAAACAAAGGAAAGTTACAAAGCAAATGAAACCCCCACTTAAGTGGAAGAATGACAATACAATAACAAAGAGACAAATGTGTATTAGGTGTGAATGGAATAACTAATTATTAACCCACTAATACTGGCAAGATGTTTTGAGTTAGCAAGAGACGACCCACAAGACTCACAATGAATGCATGTGTTTAAAGGGCATGGCTGTTTCAACTGCACTGAACGTCCTGATGTCTCAGGGTTTAGAACGGAAAATATCTAAAGCTATAAATATCATTTATTTTGCTTGTCATATAAGCTCTATGATCATATATTTAGTTGAATATATGAATATATATATTTTTCAAAACATATGATCAATTTCTTTTTTAAAATTAGCACATATTCTGCTGTGCCCTTTAATTTGTTGCTATATGGATATGGAAAGGAAACGACTTGAGAGTGACAATTTTTTATTTTGGTGGCACATTAAACATCTTTGAAACAGTTTACACTCCTTATGGAAGATAAAAGCAGAGATAAATTGTTAAACTTTTGAGCCCCGAATTCTAAAGTCCTCGCAACGTGGCACATTATGCATATCGCATAATAATTCTGTTCTGCAGCATCTTCACATAAAGTGACCCCCAAAAAATATTTAGACACTTCAGCCACATTTAAAAATGTCGTAATGTCATTGCATTAGATAACAAAATATCCAAGTGGCATTTCAGACACACAGATAAGGCTTTAATATTTGATTCTTTGAAATATAATTTCTTAAACAATATTCTATGCATTTCTACACTCTAAAAAATGCTGGGTTACAAATGGACAGCAGTTGGGGTAAATGTTTGGTCAGTTTTATTCAACTCAACCATTGTTTAAAAATGACTATATGGCTGAACCCAAAATTAGTTGGAAATTAAAAATCAGACAAATCATTACTAGAGGCAGCAATAATTATCAAAAGGTGAACATTTATTAATAAGCGATTTAATAAATGTTTATTGTATAACGGTTAAACTTATTAATGAATGTTCATTTCCAACATACTTTAGGTTAATTTTAAGCACACAATGCAGTCATTTTTAAACAATAGCTGGGTTAAATAAAACTACCCAGCAGGTTGGTCACATATTTAACCCAACCGCTGGGTTTGTCAGCCCAACTTGGGTTGTTTTTAACCCAGAAATGTGGTAGATGGATGATATAATGTATTTAATGTTGAAAACCCTTGATCTAATGAAGTGTGGCTTAGTGTCCAAATACTTTTTTTGCGGCCAGTGCATAACGCTGGAATTGTGACCTATTTGTGGAAACAAAAACAATTAGTCCTACACATAGATTTTTTTTCTCTTCCTGCAGTTTGGATGATGTTCAAAAACGCACAAGAACGACATGTCAGCGTTTCATACGCCCAGAATAGCACAAAGGAGTCTGTTGTTCTTCTTTAAACGTCTGCTGTCATCACTCGTTCCCCGGAGTATCACTGATGAACTGATAAATTTATCACGCTGATGATGAGAAAATGCTTGCACACTGAATTATGCATATCAATAAATGCTCCTGTCGTGTTTTTCCGAACACCTAATTTGAATATGGAGTCAAAATGTGATTTAATTACGGAAAGAAGTTAAACTCTTTTGAATTGCTTCTCAAGATAAGCAAACAGAGAAAAAGTGTCACCAATAAAAATTGTGAACTTGAGTCATTTGCAACATCCAGCCCTGAATGACAACAGTAGTCCGCTGTGGCAGATGACTAGCAGGTCAGGCCAGATAGAAGCATCTCTCCAGCCTTACTGCAACTGACCGGGCCCTGAGCTTGTGGCATGCTTAAACACAGGAGCCAGGCATACTTCCATCCCGGATAGCTAAAACAATTTGCCATTTGCCCCACAGAAACAACAGGATGACGATGATGAAGAAGGAGAAACCGGTCTGACAGAGGAGGAGAAAGAGGAAGAGGAAAAAGAAGTGGAGAAACTTGGAAAGCTTCAGTACTCTTTGGATTATGACTTCAACGATAACAAGGTTAGGATGACTGGTTTCTTATTCTCATGAAGCGTATTGTTATTCATCTCGTCTAATATTAAAATGTATTATGAAGATTTCTCATGAATGGCTCTGAAAAGAGCGTGATTGGAACGGCGTGAGCCTGAGTAAATAATGACGGATTATTATTTTTTTGGGGTGGGGGAGTTAACTATTCCTCTAACTAATACTTATATATGTGTTATAATAAAAGTTCCCTGTGTGAGGATGTTGGAGAGAGTTTGCGCTCATGCAGTGCCGTATCTTATCTGCAAATGACAGTGTCTCTGCTGAGTCACAGCTGTAGGTTGATTTACAAAATGAGCTTCAACAAACATTAAAGGCACTGTAATGAATTACTGTAAAAATTACTGCATTATTTTACAGCCGCTGGCTGTTTTTTAATAATACAGCATATTGCTGTAAACTGCCATGCATTCTGGGATCACATGTTGGTTTTGACTCAAATTTACAGAATATAGCTGTAAATTGACCCTTCGTAATTTTAAAAAAGTACAGTTATTTACTGTAATCAGAGAATACAGGGAAATTCTGTAAATTAAATTACAGGAACACTACTGTAAATTTTACAGCAACTGGCTGGCAACCCTGCTGCCAGTATTATACTGTAAAATTTACAGTAATTTTTTAACAGTGCACTTTAATGAATTACTGTAAAAATTACTGCATTATTTTACAGCCGCTGGCTGTTTTTTAATAATACTGCATATTGCTGTAAACTGCAATGCATTCTGGGATCACATGTTGGTTTGACTCAAATTTACAGAATATAGCTGTAAATTGACCCTTCGTAATTTAAAAAAATACAGTTATTTACTGTAATCAGAGAATACAGGGAAATTCTGTAAATTAAATTACAGGAACACTACTGTAAATTTTACAGTAACTGGCTGGCAACCCTGCTGCCAGTATTATACTGTAAAATTTACAGTAATTTTTTAACAGTGCACTTTAATGAATTACTGTAAAAATTACTGCATTATTTTACAGCCGCTGGCTGTTTTTTAATAATACTGCATATTGCTGTAAACTGCAATGCATTCTGGGATCACATGTTGGTTTGACTCAAATTTACAGAATATAGCTGTAAATTGACCCTTCGTAATTTAAAAAAATACAGTTATTTACTGTAATCAGAGAATACAGGGAAATTCTGTAAATTAAATTACAGGAACACTACTGTAAATTTTACAGTAACTGGCTGGCAACCCTGCTGCCCGTATTATGCTGTAAAATTTACAGTAATTTTTTTACAGTGCACTGTAATGAATTACTGTAAAAATTACAGCATTATTTTACAGCCGCTGGCTGTTTTTTAATAATACAGCATATTGCTGTAAACTGCAATGCATTCTGGGATCACATGTTGGTTTGACTCAAATTTACAGAATATAGCTGTAAATTGACCCTTCGTGATTTAAAAAAAATACAGTTATTTACTGTAATCAGAGAATACAGGGAAATTCTGTAAATTAAATTACAGGAACACTACTGTAAATTTTACAGTAACTGGCTGGCAACCCTGCTGCCCGTATTATGCTGTAAAATTTACAGTAATTTTTTTACAGTGCACTGTAATGAATTACTGTAAAAATTACAGCATTATTTTACAGCCGCTGGCTGTTTTTTAATAATACAGCATATTGCTGTAAACTGCAATGCATTCTGGGATCACATGTTGGTTTGACTCAAATTTACAGAATATAGCTGTAAATTGACCCTTCGTGATTTAAAAAAAATACAGTTATTTACTGTAATCAGAGAATACAGGGAAATTCTGTAAATTAAATTACAGGAACACTACTGTAAATTTTACAGTAACTGGCTGGCAACCCTGCTGCCCGTATTATGCTGTAAAATTTACAGTAATTTTTTTACAGTGCACTGTAATGAATTACTGTAAAAATTACAGCATTATTTTACAGCCGCTGGCTGTTTTTTAATAATACAGCATATTGCTGTAAACTGCAATGCATTCTGGGATCACATGTTGGTTTGACTCAAATTTACAGAATATAGCTGTAAATTGACCCTTCGTAATTTAAAAAAAATACAGTTATTTACTGTAATCAGAGAATACAGGGAAATTCTGTAAATTAAATTACAGGAACACTACTGTAAATTTTACAGTAACTGGCTGGCAACCCTGCTGCCCGTATTATGCTGTAAAATTTACAGTAATTTTTTTACAGTGCACTGTAATGAATTACTGTAAAAATTACAGCATTATTTTACAGCCGCTGGCTGTTTTTTAATAATACAGCATATTGCTGTAAACTGCAATGCATTCTGGGATCACATGTTGGTTTGACTCAAATTTACAGAATATAGCTGTAAATTGACCCTTCGTAATTTAAAAAAAATACAGTTATTTACTGTAATCAGAGAAGGAACACTACTGTAAATTTTACAGCAACTGGCTGGCAACCCTGCTGCCAGTATTATACAGTAATTTTTAACAGTGTAGTTCACACAGAAATGAAACTTCTGTCATTAATGACTCACCCTCATGTCGTTCCAAACTCATTAGACTTTCGTTCGTCTTCGAAACACAAATGAGGGCTTTCTGTCGCTCCATTGACAGTCAACGGACACTTTGACGCTTCAAAAAGTTCATAAAGAGATCGTAAAACTAATCCATATGAATTCAGTCCATATTTTCTGAAGAGACTCGATCGCTTTAAATCATGAACAGATTAAATTTAGGCGTTTATTCACATAAGTTTTGATCAGCGAACATAAACAGGAGCTCAACCGTACTTGAAAACAAGCCTCTTGCGGAAGCAAGAGAATCTCATTGGTTCTCGTACACATCAAACCAACGTGCTTCCGTTTACCGTAACTGATGTGTGCGTTGATGAATGTTTATTTGGATAAAAGCCTAAATTAAATGTGTTCATGATATAAAGTGATCGAAAGAAAATATGGACTAAATCGCTCAATTCATATGCAGTCATTTTATGATCTCTTTATGAGCTTATAAGTGGGTGTAAGAGGGACAGAAATCGTTCAAATTTCATTAAAAATATCTTTCGACACGAGATGTAATGACATGAGGGTGAGTAAATGATGACAGAATTTTCATTTTTGGGTGATTTAACCCTTTAATGACAGTGAATTGATATTGTCACTATGTTTCTTTATGCTGTCAGATTCAATTTTAAAATGCATAAAGTCAGAGCTGGGTGGGTCACTTTTAAAATGTATTTCACTACAGATTACAAAATACATGCTTTAAAAAGTCATTTGTAACGTATTTCGTTACATTACTCAAGTTTAGTAACTCAATCTAAATACTTTAGAATACTTTGGAATACTAATAAGTGTGAAACAAACACAAAAAAGGTCATTGCAAGTTTTTATCTCACAATTCTGACTTTTTCCCTCAGAATTGTGTGATATAAAGTTGCAATTGTGAGTTATAAAGTCAGAATTATGGGATGTAAACTGACAATATTGAGAAAAGTCAAAAATATGAGCTATAAATTCGCAATATTGAGAAAAGTCAGAATTATGAGATTCACACTAAATTCACAATTGCAAGAAAAAAAGTCAGTATTGCAAGTTTATAATCTCCCAATTCTGACTTTATAACTTGCGATTGTGAGTTTAAATCTCGCAATTCTGAGAAAAAGAAGTCAGAATTGTGAAATGCAAACTCACAATTGTGAGGGGGAAAAAGTCGCAGTGACGAGTGAATTATAAAATGACTCACAAAACATGAAAACAGTGGAAAACATGAAACTGAACTCGTCTTTTTCAGACGGTCAGAGTCAGAGAATCACCAATCGCTGTTTAAATGACATTAAAACTCAAAGTAATCACTTTGGTAATCTAAAACACTTTTCAGATGTGACTGTAATCTGATCACCACCCATTTAAAATGAAATGCAGTGACTCAAATTTTGTATTTTAAATACGCAACTAAGTTACTTGTATTTCGTTACTCCCCAACCCTGCATAAAGTCCCAGCATATTGCTAGAGTATCATTGGAACAGAAGAAGAAAATGACGTGCGCTGCTGAAAAGTATGGGATCGGAAAGATCTTAAATGTTTTTTTAAGAAGTCTGTTCTGCTCACCAAGTCTACATTTATTTGCTCAAAAATACATTGAAAACAATTATAGCTGTTTTCTATGTGAATAAACTTTAAAATTTAATTTAAAGCTCCAGAAATCATTCTAATATGACGATTTGCTGCTTAAGAAACATTTATGATTATTATCAATGTTGAAAACAGTTCACAATTTTGTGGAAACCATATTTATTTATGAATTTAAAGATGAAATAGAAATATTTTGTAACATCATAAATGTCTTTAATGTCACTTTAGATCAATGTAATGCATCCTTACTGAATAGAATTATATATTTCTTTTTAAAAAACAACTTTTGAACAGTAATGTATTTATGATTAAGGCTTTGTTTAAATTTATGCATAAAGCCCGACAGACATTTCACAGCCCACACATCCCAAAGGAAAAATGTAAATTCCTTAAGAAGCTCTATTTGCTCGTCATTTAATCTCATTGATATATTAAAGAGATCTCAATCTGGATTTTTTATCATAAATCCTTTTCATTTATTAAATCTCTTTTTCTTTTTCTTTTTTATTCATAGCTGACCGTCGGAATCTTGCAATGTGCCGACCTGATTTCCATGGACTCTGGCGGAACGTCCGATCCTTACGTTAAAGTGTTCATCCTACCAGATAAGAAGAAGAAGTTTGACACCAAGGTGCACAAAAAGACCCTCAACCCAGTGTTCAATGAAACCTTTGTCTTCAAGGTGAGCTGTTAGATCTTTAAATGACTCATTGTAATTGTATTGGTGTGTAAAGCGGGGCCTATTGTGATATTGTCCTAAAAGGATTATTATCCTTTATCAAGTAATATATAATAAAAGTTGCATGATCAGAAAAGCCCTGGCTCTAACAAATATAGAATAAAACAAAGATCCTGAACTGCCTCCAGTGATGTTGGTCTGTCATTAGTGTTCATTGGCTGTTTTCGGTCCTAATGCTTCCCGCAGCTCCTGAATGAGCTTTAGTTTCCCTCCCAGAGTCGGTAATGAGCTCCGGAGGGGCCGCGTATCCTCGGCGGTCACCGCTAGAGCTCTAATACTCTCACTCTCAGAAAAGTGATCTAGGGCAGGAACAATTGGCCATCTTCAAAGTCCTTGCCTTACAGTGAGAGCGGCTGACTGTGTTTCTAAAAATGGATCCCACGTATCTGCACACTGTACGAGAAAACAAAGCCAAGTGAGGAGGAGGTTTTTGCATGTAATTATTTTTCACATCGTTTGCAAGAACGAGTTATTTAGGAAAATTAATTGTAAATGCGAATATATAAATATTTTTGAATATATAATAATATTTTTTATTAATATGTTCAAAAATAAAATGTTTATAGGCTTTGTTTAGATTTTTAAATATTTTATTATATTTTATAATACATTTTAATGTATTATACTATTTGATTATGTATTATAAATGTATATTTTAATATTTAAAAAAATGTTTAAAAATGAAAAATGTTAATAGGGTTTGTTTAAATTTTATAATATTTTAGAATATATTTTAATGCATTATACTATTTGATTATGTGTCATAAATGTATATTTTAATATTTTAAAATATTAAACTTTGTTCAAATTTTAATATTGTGACTATATATTTTATCATTTATATTAAAAATGTATATGGGTTTGGGTTCACAAAGTCACAAGGTTGTATTAATAATAATAATAATAATAATAAATTATATATTATGATTTGATATTTTAATATTTTATGTTATTAAAAATTAGAAAATGTTTTAATTCACAGTCACAAACTTTTAAATACATTTTTAAGATATTGTGCTATTTAATTATATATTATAATTTTATATTTTAATATTTTTAAAAAATGTTTATTGGCTTAGACTTTTAATATATTTTAAGAATATATTTATCTATTTTTAAAAAAAAAATCCAAATATATATATTTTAAGATGTACTATTTGATCTATCTCTTTATGCTTTATCTATCTATCTATCTATCTATCTATCTATGTATCTATCTATCTATCTATCTATCTATCTATCTATCTATCTATCTATCTGTCTATCTATCTATCTATCTATCTATCTATGTATCTATCTATCTATCTATCTATCTATCTATCTATCTATCTATCTATCTATCTATCTATCTATCTATGTATCTATCTATCTATCTATCTATCTATCTATCTATCTATCTATCTATGTATCTATCTATCTATCTATCTATCTATCTATCTATCTATCTATCTATCTATCTATCTATCTATCTATCTATCTATCTATGTATCTATCTATCTATCTATCTATCTGTCTATCTATCTATCTATCTATCTATCTATCTATCTATCTATCTATCTATCTATCTATCTATCTATCTATCTATGTATCTATCTATCTATCTATCTATCTATCTATCTATCTATCTATCTATCTATCTATCTATCTATCTATGTATCTATCTATCTATCTATCTATGTATCTATCTATCTATCTATCTGTCTATCTATCTATCTATCTATCTATCTATCTATCTATCTATCTATCTATCTATCTATCTATCTATCTGTCTATCTATCTATCTATCTATCTATCTATGTATCTATCTATCTATCTATCTATCTATCTATCTATCTATCTATCTATCTATCTATCTATCTATCTATGTATCTATCTATCTATCTATCTATGTATCTATCTATCTATCTATCTGTCTATCTATCTATCTATCTATCTATCTATCTATCTATCTATCTATCTATCTATGTATCTATCTATCTATCTATCTATCTATCTATCTATCTATCTATCTATCTATCTATCTATCTATCTATCTATCTATCTATCTATCTATCTATCTATCTATCTATCGTTCTATCTATCTGTCTGTCTGTCGGTCTGTGACAGAACAGTTTAAATCTACTTTATACAACAATATTCAATAATATATTCTACACTCAGATCACTCAGCTTTGCCAAAACTGTTTGAAATCTATGTATGTCCATTCTTCTGAATGTTAGATGCCGTACCAGGAGCTGGGTGGGAAGACACTGGTCATGTGTGTGTACGACTATGACCGCTTCTCCAAACATGACATCATCGGTGAGGTAAAACTACCCATGAACACTTTGGATCTGGGTCAGCCGATTGAAGAGTGGAGAGACCTGGAAAGCGCTGAGAAAGAGGAGGTGATTATTAAATGATCATCGGCTTTTAACCTTCCCAAGCCATTTGAAAAGAAAGTAAGCAGTTGTGTTGGAGATGAGTAGATGGTCACACATATTGATATCTTTTCCATACAGCCCGAGAAGCTTGGTGACATCTGCATCTCCCTGCGTTACGTTCCTACTGCGGGCAAACTGACCGTTTGTATCCTTGAGGCCAAGAACCTGAAGAAGATGGACGTGGGCGGCCTGTCTGGTGAGAGCTGAGCTGAGATATACGAGACTCTGAGTCTACAGAAAGAAACGTTTCATATATTTGATGCAATTAACTCTACATTTGACCTTTGGCAGATCCGTATGTGAAGATCCAGCTATTGCAGAATGGAAAGCGTTTAAAGAAGAAGAAGACTACAGTGAAGAAGAACACACTGAACCCATACTACAATGAATCCTTCAGCTTTGAGATCCCTCTGGAGCAAATGCAGGTAGATTATGCAGTTAGACCAAAGTTTCTAACAGAATAAACTATGTTTTTATATATTAAGACACTGTATGAAACATTATGTTTTATTATATTATTGTTTTAATATTTAAAAATAAAAAATCTATAGGTTTTGATTCACATATTTAATATATTTTAATATATAACACTATTTTATTATATATTATAATGTAATATTTTAATATTTAAAAGAATGTTTATAGGTTTGATTTGCATAGTCACAAACTTTTAATATAGTTAAAATATGATACTATTTATATTTTATTAATTTTATTTGTTATTAATTTTATATATTTTATTAAATATTAAAATATTATAATTTTATATATTATTTATATTATTTATTTATTTTTATTATATTTACTTTTTTCTTTCAAAGTTTTGACAATTGTATATAGTTTAAATGTTTGATTTTTATTTCTTTTATGCCTGAATGTGCATGTGTGTTATTTAGTATATAGCAAAATTGAATATATATTTTATTTATATATATATATATATATATATATATATATATATACATATATAAAAAGTATAACACAAAAAAATGTGAGAAAAAAATTTTGGGTTCACAAATTTTTAATATATTTTAAGATATAATATCTGATTGTTTTAATATTTTAATACGAAAAAATAGGCTTTAATTCACAGTCACAAACTGTTAATATATTAGATAGTATACTATTTAATTATGCATTATAATTTTCAATTTAGTATTTAAAAATACAAAAATATGCACTTTGTCTTTGACTCAGAATAAAGGTTGAATTTGATTATTCACAATTTGCCCTGAAACTGCACTGAAACACCTCAAGTTCCAAAAGTTCCTCAACATCCAATGTTGTTGTTGTTGTTGTTGTTTTAGAACCCCATTTTAAAAATACATTTGAATTAACGAAAAGTTTTTCTACTTCAGAAAATCATTGTGGTGGTGACGGTCTTCGACTACGACAAGATCGGCAAGAACGATGCCATCGGAAAGATCTTCATTGGCAGCAAAGCCTCGGGCACGGCGCTGAAGCACTGGTCCGACATGTTGGCCAACCCACGCCGCCCAATCGCCCAGTGGCATCCCCTCCAACCGGAGGAAGATATCGACGGCGCCCTGGCTTCCCTTAATGCCAAGAAGTAACTTCTCACATCTCAGCCCGACTAACCAACTAACTAACCAACCCATCACTGCATGACACCCCAAACTCATCTGTACGTGCTCTGCCGGTTTGTTTCACATACAACAAAAAAACTGAATACTCTAAAGAATATACTTGAAAAGATGAACAATATCACATGTTCGCCACATAGCGTAAACCGAGGCAGGAGAAACAACGAGTACGACACATTTGGTCCGAAAGAACATTTGCCAACATCAATGTGCACCTAAATAGAGAAATCAAAATGGAAATAGGAGTAGCCTGCAAGAATGAAAATTTTGTTAAAAACCAACAATGTGGATAAAGTGCACAAAAAATCTGGGGGTTTTTTTTGTTTGTTTTTTACAATAGCCCTACAATTTTCCCCACATCATGTCACATTATTCGACATTTTCAAACAGTTAACTGGTTGTATATCATAAAAGGTTTTTATTTCATCTCATGAACGGGAAGGAATTTGTTTCAGGATGTCGGATAAACTGGTTTTGTAAGCTGTAATTTTGTGCCTAATCAAAAAGTGCAAATAGAGTTTCTGTTACACTTTTGCACAACTAACAAAGCAATGATCATGTTCAGTTAAACATCCCAGGAGGAGTAACTAGTACGGGACGGAGTTGTTTACATCGTCAGTGGGTGAATCATAAGACACTTGAGCATTAATGTGCCCAAAAGAAAGAAGATTCAGGTCTATGGTTTTATAACAGGACTGTGTTAAAAAATGGGAATACACGGGCTAATAATTCATGAGATGTTGCAATATACATTAATGTTAACTTCCACACTAGTCAAGCATGGTTTACACATAGTCAGAGTAAAGATATAGACACACGAACAGAGTCTCTTACACCAGATGCGACGCGATGACGTTCCGCAAGACGCGATAAAGTCTATCGAAGGCTAAAAGGTTCAAAAACAGGGAGTTTTAACATGTAACTCAATTGCTTTTGAACCTTTTAGCCTTCCATAAATATCTATCAAAAAATAACAGCCAATCAGAAGAGCGTGTGGGCGGGCTCTCTGGCGGCTGAGATCATTAAAAATACATTCTGAGTTATTGAAACAATCTTTGTCAGTCTGTTCACAATGAGAGCGATTCAACGTTCTTTCATCCTTTTATTTATTTTGAAGATCTGAGGTGAATCGTCCATTGCTCCTTCCAGTACGGCTCTTCCTGACGAGCCTATGAATTATGGGTGGCACTTCCGGTTTGGGGAACTTCCGTTTAAAAAAGACTGAAACGAATCATTTCGAATCATACGGGTGCCGTACAAATAAAGGTTATCCGTCAAGAGCTGTCGATTTTCTTTCACGTTTTATTTTCAAACTTTCAAGCAAGAATATCTGTGGCATGAGCTCTTTTCAGGCGCTGCATTCTTGTTTTCTTCTTTCCCTTTGCATTCCGCTGGACAACGTGTACAGCACATTTGTGTTCATTTAATTCACGGGATTTCTCATTAATAATTCACTGGAGTGCACGAAGAATCTCGTTTTTTTTCCCCCTCAAATCCTCATGTCACCAAGGTTTGTTTTTACGGGTATTTTTATTTATTTTTTTATTTTACAGGTAAATACAGTTTATTAAAATGACGTAAATCACTTTGAAATAGTATCACACAATGCTGAAGTTAATGAACATTTTTGATTAAGGCAGTGTATGTTACATTACTAGTGATATTTATCCCGTCTGTTTGCTATGGAAGCCCGTTTCCGCCACTGAACAAAAAAAATTGATTATTGACTTAATATCTCAGAATTTGACTTTTTATCTCAGAATTCTGACTGTTTATCTCAGAATTTGACTTTTTATCTCAGAATTCTGACTTTATATCTCAGAATTCTGACTTTATATCTCAGAATTCTGACTTAATATCTCAGAATTTGACTTAATATCTCAGAATTTGACTTTTTATCTCAGAATTCTGACTTAATATCTCAGAATTTGACTTAATATCTCAGAATTCTGACTTAATATCTCAGAATTCTGACTTAATATCTCAGAATTTGACTTTTTATCTCAGAATTCTGACTGTTTATCTCAAAATTTGACTGTTTATCTCAGAATTCTGACTTAATATCTCAGAATTTGACTTTTTATCTCAGAATTCTGACTTAATATCTCAGAATTTGACTTAATATCTCAGAATTCTGACTTAATATCTCAGAATTTGACTTAATATCTCAGAATTTGACTTAATATCTCAGAATTCTGACTTAATATCTCAGAATTTGACTTAATATCTCAGAATTCTGACTGTTTATCTCAGAATTTGACTTTTTATCTCAGAATTCTGACTTAATATCTCAGAATTTGACTTAATATCTCAGAATTCTGACTTAATATCTCAGAATTTGACTTAATATCTCAGAATTCTGACTTAATATCTCAGAATTTGACTTAATATCTCAGAATTCTGACTTAATATCTCAGAATTTGACTTAATATCTCAGAATTCTGACTTAATATCTCAGAATTCTGACTTAATATCTCAGAATTTGACTTAATATCTCAGAATTCTGACTTAATATCTCAGAATTTGACTTAATATCTCAGAATTCTGACTGTTTATCTCAGAATTTGACTTTTTATCTCAGAATTCTGACTTAATGTCTCAGAATTCTGACTTAATATCTCAGAATTCTGACTTAATATCTCAGAATTCTGACTTTATATCCCAGAATACTGACTTTTTGTCTCAGTTCTGAGAAAAAAAGTCAGAATTCTGAGATAAAAAGTCGCAAAAATCTTCTTTTTTCAGTGGCGGAAACGGGCTTCCATAATTTGCTGTGGAAAGGACCGCGCTTTTTTTGTTCGTTTGTTTGTTTGTTCAAAGTATCTTGTTGATGCTTTTACACTTTTAAATGTCCTTTTAATGTGCAATGGTTGAAGAGTGAGTCGAATAACGTCATCTCATTGTAACCGCTTTACAAAAACACATATTAATGCGTTCATAGAGCTGATCGTTTACAGCGTAACGGAAGTGACACCCATAATTCGCGCAAAACGTCATGGGCCGTAGGAACGAGGTGGATAAAAGGCGCACAAAATGATATTCAAACTCGCTTTTTACATTAAATAAAGCACATAAACAGTAGCAGAAATGATCATACTTTGTGTTGTTGTACCAGCAGAACAATAGAAACCGTTTCTAGAATCATCTCGCATCAGGTTAGGACAAAAAAAAACATTTTATCGCGTCATGTACGGTGAGGATACGGGGTAATGCTGTGATTACAGTGCCAAATCCAGATGTTCATATCTCTCCCATGTAAACCTGGCAGGCGTCGTGTTCACTAAAGCTGGCTGGGAATGTTTTGTGGGATCATACAAATGAAATTTGCACTCAAGTCGGTGTGTCCTCGAGAGATTTTCCTGACTATTTCACATACATTTGAATACCTGGTTGACGTCACTGCCTTCTTTGTTCGGAGCTCAAACGCTCCCGAGTTCATTCAGTAAACTCCACTCTCCGAGATGCCAAAGTATTTAATGGAACGCAACGGTAAGTGGCGGTTAACTGGGCGTGTGGTACACTTCACCCACATATAAAATAAAGCAATCCGAAGCGTTCAGACTCCAGCTCCACCCCCAACGATGCTTGTGTATATATGCATTGATCAAATCGGTTTCTACAGCATGTACCTATAAATTGATGTACATAGAAGCATGTTTTAAAGATAGAGCATAATTATATTGTGTATGTGTGGCATTTGTCATTTTGATAATAAAACGTAGAGGAAAGATATAATGCACTGAATGCACATTTTATGAAATTTCCCTGAAAGGGTGTAAGACATTTAAGAATATATATATATATATATATATATAGAGAGAGAGAGAGATTTTTCAAAACACTTTTGAATCAAGAGCTGTGTGTAACGTGAGTGATAGACTCATGCTTGTGGTGTCAGTTTGACTTGATTTGCATTTATTTACTTTTTTATTGTCCAGTCAACATGTATTTGTCACGTTCCTGTGTTTATTCTGTCCTGTTGATGTGAAAATAAGAAATAAAAATGTTCCGTTTGTGAAGTTACGGGAATGTCAAAAACATATCCAGGTCACATTTCATCACAAAATCAGAAGAAACGAATAGTGTGTTTCGCATAAAGAAAATCATTGCCGTTAAATATTTTTTGGCTTTAAAATAGTGATCGTTTTTATGCATTTTTATGATACTATTGCATATCTCATATTTCTTGTTTCTTTCTTTTGATTTCAGTGAGAAACATGACCTGAACGTTGTTTTGTGAGATTCATCTGTTAATGTACAGTGTGTTAAACCGCTTTCTGAAACTAGAAGCCATATGCATGGGCCCTCGCAAGAGCTCATCGTTTTTTTTGGACGAAACAAACACCTCAACAGAAATCAATAAAGTAATAACCTTCACGCATTTGAGCCAAAATGATGTGAGAGCAAAGAAGTGCAACTGTCTGTTCAAAGACGCTTTGTGTTTTGTAATTCTACACAATAATTGAATTATAAGCAAGGGATATTGGCAGGTATGAAAGCGATGCCCTTATGTTTTCATAATAACATGCCTTCACACGATTGCTTGCAAAAAAGTATTAAGAGTCATAACGGTGATCCACGTGTTCAATGGCATGACTTTTATTTTTAAATGCAGGATTTACGCATTTTATGTCAATTTAATTTCGGATGTTATCGGGACGAGATAACTACACATTTTATCCTTAGTTTTCCTAACATTATTTCAATGGATTCATCATTATTCAACTGTAACGATTTAATTTCCGTATTTTCGATGGGCGCTCCCGAATGTTTGTCTATATATAGAGGCCAAGATGGATAATTGATGATCAAAGATTTCATTCAGATGTGTGTCAGAAATTCTCATATTCATTGTATTCGGTCTGTTGTATGTAATCATTTAATTTTTTTATATGACTCTCTGTTTGGTCGAACAGCCTTGGACTGTCCACTGCTACTTAGGAGTATTTGTCCGCTTCTGTGTGTTGTGTTTTGCAATAGGACCAATGTAGAATAATGTCTTAATGTTTCTTCTGTGAACGTGGATCAAACTGCAGGGCTCTGGTATTCCTCTGCAGAGCAAGCAACAAAATCCCAGTCTTCCCTGGGACACTGTGGATGCCAGTCGACTGGCCCCCTTCCCTTTCTGTGTTCAGACAGGTTTCCATTCTAATATCGGACCATGTAGTCACAAAGAAAGACTTCCCCAATGCAATACTGCCAACATCTCAGCTTACTAACATCTCCTAACAGTCCCAATTCATCGTGTAAAGACTCTTTCCAAAGAACTGACGCCTTCCTTTTCTGTTCGTCCTGTGTGGAGGTTCCAGTGTTGTCGATTCCTTTCGTGGATGCTTTGGCATGCTTTGAATTCCCCTTCTTCAAATGAACACAGCCAGTGAAGAAAAAGAAAGCCTTTCCTCTGGCGATTCGTGTAGCTTCTTGTCATCCTGTACAACCAATGTGAAAACCAACCAATAGAACATCTACATGCAGATTTATCCATGAGTTATCGATTAGTTCATCATAAGAAATAAAGATCTTTTAAATATAATATATGTGGTGTGTCAGTCCTTGAATGAATGGCAGGTTTATTCATATAGGCTACTGTGGGAATGTGTTATATCTAGTCCAGTTTAACTTTTTGACAATGAAAGACTCACTTGTGTGTTTTCCCTTACAAAAAAGAACTGCAGTATATTGAAGTAGAACTGCAGTACCAAGTAGTTTAACTGCAGTTTAATGAAGCACAACCATAGATTTGCAGTATAATGAAGTATAGTCACAGTACAACTGCAGTAAAATGAAGTACAACTGAAAGTTGCATGAAGTATAAAAACAGTAGAACTGCAGTTGTATTTTACTAGTACTTTAGATGTATTGCAGTATAGTTGTACTCCAGTAAAACTACAGACATTTTAGGTTATACTGCTGTTATACTCGTGTCCAAAAAATTGCATTTTTCTATATGTAACAAAAACTGTAGTATTACTTCTAAAAAACTGCAGTAATCTTTTGTAAGGGATCAAATGTGTTATTTAAACGATTCATGAAATTAAAACATGTCCTTGAAATCATATATACGTATTTTTGGGAATATATATATATATTCATTAAAATAAAAATGAATGATAAGCGATAATAAATATACTATATACGCTACAATAATTTTAAAAACAATGACGGTTGGTGACATCGACTCACTGTGATTGGTCAATCCGGACCACTGCTGAGAAAAGTAACAGCTACCACGTGACACAGCCCGTTACCTCAGCGGTGCTTTGATCAATAATTTACACCTGAATAATGCACCAATAAACGTAAAATGAAAGATATTAATATTAAACGATACACTGAAGAATTAAAACATAAGGTGTGAAATTAAAGCCCACCGTATGTGCTGCAAAATCGGTTTCTAGGATTTGTCCTCCCGTGCAGCAGGGGGCAGTAAAGCTCGATAAAACAAACTCGAACGCGTTCAGGCAAAGCGACGGATGTGTTCGTCTTAAATCTGACAACAAACAGAATTCTGCCGTTTTGTTAAATCTTTCATAACACAGCTAGGGCTACGATTTATATATATATATAGAGAGAGAGAGAGAGAGAGAGAGAGAGAGAGAGAGAAAGGTAAGTGGTTTGATTTATAGTTGTAATGATAGCGACGCGTCAGAGCTAGTTTTGCACCGCTTCACTTGTTTAGTGATCTCTGACGAAGACGTACCATGGTAATACCATGTTCTGGTGAGTGTGTGTGTTGTTGAATTACGTGTGTTTTTCCGCAGCATCATGTCAGATCTGGATCTGTCTCCTCCGGAGGTTCCCGAACCCACTCTCTTCGAGAGTCTCTTGCGTTATGGATTATTTCTAGGGGCCATTTTTCAACTCGTCTGCATTTTAGCGATAATTATTCCCACATCCAAGAGCCACGAACAGGTGCGAGTTACACTATTACAGATTTGCCATGATTATCTGACACCGGACAAAGTTTTCAGAAAAGTGAGCCAAATATAGACTGAAACAATCATACTGTTCTTATAGTTGAGTGTCTTAAAGGGACAGTGCACTCAAAAATGCAAATTCTGTCATTAGTTACTCGCCTGAATGTCAAATGAAGATATTTTTAATGAAATCTGATGCATGTTGACGTTGTCACTTGATACCACGCACGTCAAATATTAATATTTTGTAAATAAAACGGTAAATTGTGTTTCGTTTATTCGCAAACAAAGATCTCGAGCCGTTTCATGGACTAATTTAGATGTCTTTACTACCTTTTTGGGGCTTGAAAGTGGTAGTTGCGTAGCTGTCGATGATGGAGGGACAGAAAGCGCTCAGATTTCATCAAAAAAGATCTTCATTTGTGTTCCGAAGATGAACAAATGTCAGAATTTCCATTTTTGGGTGAACTATCCCTTTAAGACTCTTTTACACCCGTGTATAACAATAATAACTTTGTATTTTTGACATTAACGTGATGTTTTTCTCTATTCTCTTTTTAAGTCGAGACACTACAGGCAAAGCTTTTGTCTTGATGTGATAATGATGAATCAACTGGGAAAGTATGGTGAGATCTATGTCAAATTCAAATGAACTCATTCTGATGTATTTCATAATTCTAGGTGGAGCCGTCGGAGCCGGTTGACGCTCGCAGCTCCGAGCAGAACCGAAAGCCAAAGGGACCCGTTCAACAAATCCGACAGAAGCTGAAAAAGGAGAGCAAGAAGAAGAGATAGAGTATATACTGACCGGTTGAGTGAAGGAGAGGGAAACACTACAGGTGCAGCAGGAACCTTGTGCGATTGACTTACAGCAGCATTAGAGGATGTGCTTCGAACCAGATCTTGTTCAGTTCAGCCGTTATAACATCTGATTCCAGTTTGGATGTTGCCACGTGCTTCAAAACAGTGTTTTTGTCACACATTATACATGTATCGTTGTTTTTGGATAATGTTAATGTTATTTTTATGGCTTTTTTAAAGATCTTCATCTGAATAAACTGATGACCGTCTGTTCTGCTTGTTTGTGGTGATAATTAATAGTTTAATCCAGGTTTAAAATATATATATATATATTTTATTTTATAGATACTTTATATATATATATATAATTTTTATATATATATTTTTTTATTTTATTTATATATATATATATATATATAATTTTATATATATAAATAATTTTATATATTATATTTTTTTTTATATATATATATTTTTTTTTTATATATATATATATATATATATAAAATACACTTTCTAAAATACTTAATGCTTTTTTTTTTTATGAAGATATAAATTCTAAATGGATTGTTTCAAGTGATAAATACATGCTAATTTTATTTTTATAATCTGGCTAATATAATCTCTTATGAGTGATAATCGTCACGATCAAGAGATGTTTGCTACTTTAAAAGGGTTAATAAATGGACAAAATATTAGTATTTGAGAATTGTGTTCAAAACTCTTATGAATTTGAAACGGTATGAACTATTTTGCATTTTAAATAGAAAAGCTTTCATAATGCTTACAAACATAAACATAATTTAAGTGTAATGATTTCATCAGATATTAGAATATGTAGTAGTAGCATCCAGTTTTGGTTCGTTCCAACAAAGAAAGTTACGGCCACTTTAAAACATTTTATTTGAAATACACATTGATAAATATGTCTCACAAGGTCGCTGTTTGATTAAAAACGTGATTTGAGAAAATAGGCATTATATATAAACAAAAACACACTGATATTACATCTAACGTGATCTTACTGAAATCATCTTTTTGTGTACAAAACATAGATATGATGAAAAACGAGCAATTTAAATAGATATCAATGCCAAGACGTCTTCATCAGCCTGACGCTGTTTCATGAGGGAGGATGTCGTTTGTCTTCCACATTAGAGCTTATTTTTATGAACAAGGTCCCGTCTTATTACAGCATTCACTGCAAGGGAAAATAAAAACATCATTAGTGTGCATTACCGTCACCGGCCCCAACACGAAGTGTGCTGTTACTTTACTGAGTGATGCACCGTTTTCATCTTTTTATGATGCACATGCATCACTCAGACGTGAGTGAACGCAAGGTCGGACACTGCAGTCAGTCTGTGCCCCACCCAGACACAACACTGTTCCTGACCTTCCACTAGCCGGCAGCACAGAGTTTAACCTGATAACTTTATTTGGTCGTGCTTCCTGTTGTTCTGCTGAGACAAGTTAGTGGGCTAAAAATGGAAAGTTTTCAGTCTAAAATTAGATGAGGGGACAAAAGTGGTGGTGCTTACAGGTATAATGGGCTTGAAATAGAAGCTGAAGCGTCGGTGGGATGCTGTGTAACTCCTACGCCGTCGGCCGCAAAAACAAACAAATCTGTGGTCTAATATTACAACTACACCAGACTTTTACGTGAATAAACGCGATACGAATGCTTTTGTGATTGAATGCTTTCCTGAAAGATCAATGGTGTGTCCTGTTTGTCCCTGTGTGTGTTTTAGGTCTGCTAGGAGCTCAATATTTAACAGGCGTTGGCAGAACCGGAGGCACTGACCCATATAGAGCCGCCTGATAAGAGTGGCATACATTAGAGGTTCGTGCGCAGGCCTCAGAAAGAAACGACTAAATATCTGCTATATAAGGCACAACGGTGTGACACGCTATACAGCTTTGTAGAAATTTAAATTTAAAACGATGGTTCTTAAAAGAAACTATTCCAGAGTCTAAAAATATATATTTTCCCTTCAATAAAATCTTCGAAAGAATGTGAAACACCTAAAATGAACCCGTTGGTGGTTGTCAGGGCGTTGCTAAGGTGTTTTATCCATGTTGCTATTCAAACTTTCAAACATTTGAAGGAAAAAAGTATTTGAAATTCATTCAGTTCAACACTGTGCAACAGCTTTAATGAAAGAACTACAACTCTATGAAGCATTGCAAAAGACACTTCAATTAAAAACAAGGGATAAGTAAGAAACTATATATATATATATATATATATATTGGTTTGAGAGCGTAGGGAGACTGACTCGGTATCACTTTACAAGTGATTTGATTTTAATATTAACATTAACTGAGATTAATAAATGTTGTAGAGGTATTGTTCAATCTTAGTTCTTGTTAACTACCGTAATTTCCGGACCATTGAGCGCACCTGAATATAAGCCGCACCCACTGAATTTAAAAAAAAAAATTGTTTTGAACATAAATAAGCCGCACACGTCTATAAGCCGCAGGTGTCTACAGGTACATTGAAACAAATGAACTTTACACAGGCTTTAATTAAACTCTAAAATCCTCAAACTTCATCGCGGTGGCGATTGTTTTGGCTTTCAGTCAGATCTGCCTCAGTTTTTTGGCGGCATGTTTACGGTCTAGATTGAATCGAGCGCGCTCAAACTTCGCATCATTCTGATTACGGTAGTCATTTTGTCACCCTCATCCTGACAAAGACACGGAGAAATGCATATGATGCTGCTCTGGAGTTGATCTGGCTGTCGGAAAAGGAAATAGAGCTGCTGCACGGGAGCTTGGTCTTCATGAGTCGATGAGAAGACGCTGGAAACAGCAGCGTGAGGAACTGACTCGGCGCAAAAAGACAACTAAGGGGCCGTTCGCGTCTTTTGCGCGCGCCTACATAGGAAATAATGAATATGCGCGCGCATAAGACGCGATATGCATCATATGCATTTCTCCGTGTCTTTGTCATGAGCGGGAAAAATCCATATATTAGCCGCGTCTTTGTGTAAGCCGCAAGGTTCAAAGCTTGGGAAAAAAGTTGCGGCTTATAGTCCGGAAAATACGGTAATGACTCTTACTGTAAAGTGTGTCCACTAACTCAGTGCATCATGAGCACTAAACTGTTTTTTGGCACAATTTGCTTGTTTCAGTTCTGTGAATGGAGATTTGTCTGCAGAATCATGTTTCTCTCCACGATTTACGCTGTAAAACATCTTATTTAACAATAAAGGCACTTTCACACCAAGAACGATAACTATAAAGATAACGATAAAGATATAAAATATAAAAGAATAGCGCTGTCCAGACAGAGAAACGATATCATTGGGATCATTTTTGGGGATTTTTTTTCCAGCTATTGAACGATAAAACACTGACAGCCAATCAGAATCCTTTCTAATTTAAGGGCTCGCGCATTTAAATTGGCGGACGACACTGCGGAGAAGTTAATCGCCGCCGTGTGACTAGTCAAACCTCCTTTTCAAGAATATTTTAAAGAACATGGATATATGGAAAACAATCGGAATAAATGAGAAGTATTAACAAAGTCAGGCCGGCAAACGGCATGAATTAAAATGACTTCAGGCATCCAGCGCTGGCTTCCTCAACATTGTTTAGCTTGCAGTGAAAAAGTCTTGGCGCTATTTTTATTCCACTGCATCTAAATTGACTACATTATTGACTACAGCTAAATTCACTGTCAGATTAGATCGATTACGCTAGCTATTCACTCGAAACACAGCATGCTGAGGACATCTGCTGGTTAAAGCCTTCTTAATGCGTCAAGAACAGTTGGTGTGGACGCAAATACAGTTTTCATTATAGTTATCTTTATAGGTGCGAATCAGCCTCGAGTTGAAAGCAAAACTGTTCATAAGTTATTGTTAAAGATCATTTCCCCTTGTGAGAAAACGAATCTGATTTGTATTTCCAGAACCTGACTGTAATTATAACTGAAGTGTTAGATCAGAGTAATGATGCCCACAAACCATCATCCAGATAGGCCTGATCCAGGTTCTCCTGCTTGACTCTCACAGGACTGACGTTCCTCTGCTGCTGCACGGGCAGGTACGTCTGCTGATGGCCGCGGGCCGGCGGGGACCTCCCTGTGGTCGGGGACGCCCTCGAGCCATACGCCTTCTGATGGGCCCCAGCGGAGCAGAGCTCTGAGACGTCAAGGGTGGGAAATAGCGAGGCGGCCGTTTGGATGCTGTCGCCCGCTATGGTGTGCTGGTAGGCGTTAGACACAAACGTCGACACCGAGCTCGCGCTGCGTGAGGCCACCATACACGAGGCATGACCCGGGGAGCCAGCGAGAACTCCTGGTACCTGGTAGCGAATGGATGGGTGTTTGAGGTGGTGTTGTGGGACAGCGGGATACATGCCAGATTGAGGTCGCTGGTACGACAGCCCGGAGGGCATCACACAACCGTCCGCAAGATGGCAAGAGGGAGGAGAGACGCCCATGACGGGACGCACAGCGCAGCCTAACTGCGTGTACTGGTATTCTTCGAGCGGCTCTGCTTTAATCTGCGGCACTGGAAAGGAAACCCAAATCATTCGGATCAGTTTTACAACAAAAAAAAGCTTGACCGTGAAGGGACCGAAGGCTGTACCTGAGAGGGGCGTGTAGGTGAAGTTTTGCGGCTGGCTGCATTTCTTCTTCCCATTCTGCACGTGAAAGCTGACTTTGACCGGATGGTAGATGTTGGGGTCCCGATATGGAGGGATTTCCAAGAACAGCAGGTTCTGATAGGAACACAAGTTACATTAAACTTTCGAGCACCATTAATGAAGACCATTATGTATTAGTGTTGTCAAAAATGTCGATATTTCGGTAAGTATCGATACTGAAATATCTGAATTCCTGTTGCGCTTTCTTGCTCTGAGTTGTCTCATTCACTCTGGTTAAATAGCGTTGGGACGGGACGGGATTGCACATAATTCTACTCATTCCCGCTGATTTTGCGCTCACATAATAAAGCCGCTGTGACGAGCACGGCGGGGGAGAGCCGTGAGGGACGACGGCGCGCCGGTGACGTGACGAGACGCGTTAACGAGCGTGCTGTGCGCGGCGGTCTCTCGAATCCCCGGAGAGGAGGAGAGGAAGCATAATAAGAGGAGCGACGACGACAGTGGAGAGAGAGGAGAGAGGGACCCCTTTTTGTGTGTTTTGTTTTTTTTTTGTGTGGTTGTTGTGGGCGGCAGAGGAGGCCGCCCTACTTTTACTTTTATATTTTATTTTTATATTTGTTTGGTTTTAAAGTTGTGATTGTTTCGCCCGTTCCCGCTTTCCCCCATTTTCATATTCTTGTTACAGCCGCCTCTGATATACGAGTGTCAAAATGAACTCTTTTTCGCAGATTATTAATGGTCAAATACACTCATAAATGTCACAATCGTGAGTGTTAACGTAAAACAGTTTTGGATCCGTCCGTGCGTGTGTCCGGTCTTAAAGGGACAGCAGCCTAATAAACGCGTCACTCCCTATGTTGTTAATGTTAATCGAACATCAGAAGACGAAGAGAAAATCACTTATTGTTCTTGACTGATTAACTAATTGATTAATCTATATTTCATTTTTGCAATGAAGATTATCCAATTTTATTTTAAATTCGATTACTTCGTTTCTTACCTGAATACTGCTGTTAGACCTACCTGAACAAAATAAAGCAGTCTATTTCATTTGTCTCTTTATTCTATTGTATTTATTTGTGCTATTGTTAGGTAACTTGGATTAAAAAAAGACAAGTAATCAGTAATAAAATAAGAACTACTAAACAAATTCCATTTGAAATCAAGCTTGTGAAGTGCACGCTATTGTAACAAAATTACTTCAATGTAAAAACAGATACATATAGTAAGCTAACATTTGGGAGATAATTGTAATAATTGATCAACGTTTATATATGAAAAAAGCTTACATTTTTGATTGCCTAGACTTTCAATGGATGGACAAAAAAGATGTAATATTAAAAAGATCTATATGACAGTATATGCAGCGTTTTTTACCCTGTGGTATCGAATATTGAGGTATCGTATCGAAGTTCAGTATCGTGACAACACTATTGCGTATTATTACACTCTGCAAATAGTTTGAAGAACTTACAGTCGTGCTTTTGTCTCTGTAAACTTTCGCCTCCGCCTCCCATATCTGCAAGTCAACTAAGACAATAAAACAGGCATTTGAATGCAGAAAAAGCATGCATGGAAACAATACATATTTCAAACATCAGATTACCTTCTTTTATCCTTTATGAAAAACAAGAAGAACACTTAAGAAGTGTGGTTTTACACTAGTTACACAACACTAATTATTGTGAAAGACATTGATTCAATTATTCAGCGAGGATGCATTAAATTGGACAAAAGTGATTTAAGTGATTAAAGACATTTATAAAGTTTCTATCTAAAAAAATATAAATATTATACATTTTATTCATTTATAAATAAATGTTCTTTTGAACTTTCTATTCATCAAAGAAGCCTCAAAAAATGCGTCACAGTTTCCACAAAAATATGAAGCGGCACAACAGTTTTCAACATTGATAATAATCAGAAATGTTTCTTGAAGAGCAAATCAGCATATCCGAATGATTTCTGAAAGATCATGTGACACACTCAGCTTTGCATCACATTATATTTACATAGAAACGAGTTATTTTAAAGTGTAATATTTCACATTATTGGTGAGCATAAGAGACTTCTTTCAAAACCTTTACAAAATCGTACTGCTCCCAAAGAGTGCTTTTTTTTTTTTTTTTTTTTTTTTTTTTTTTTTTTTTATATCTCAGAACTAATTTACATCCGTTCACATACACACACCCTTGTGTATTCGCACAATTTATGGTTCGAAGCCACAACAAATAGCAGGTCCGTGACTTCTACATAAGCAACAAAGAGAAAGTTTCATGCACAGTGGATGAAACTCCCACTGCTCCTGCTGTGTGACTTGTGCTTTGCAACCATCACTTTGAGTACAGGAAAGGAAAGAGACTCTGTGCTTGTAGATGCTATCTGTGCAGAGCAAACCACATCCTCTCGCACCACACTGCACACCTAAATGGAAAGTGCTGCTAAAAACTTTGCTTGCGTCAGAAAGAGTAGGCTGTGTCTATAAGATGTCAATATGAGTCACGGCCGATATTAGCTATTGTCCTTATGGTCGTTCTTTGACGCTGAGATTTCACTCAGCCTGTGCTGGATGCTGTCACTCAAAATATTCTTGACATCACGGACCATTTCTGGTGTTTCCGCAAATCATTCAATTCATTAATTTAAATCTTTACTTGGTTTAGCATCTGCCAGTTTAATGTAATTACATTTTTAACATGCATCTGCTACCATATTATTTTATGTGCATGGAATATATACTGTATGTAATATTGGTTTTAAAAATGCTATATCAAAAATGTTTTACTTGCCTTTATGTAGTTATAAAAGGTGTGTGCATAACAAATGCAAAATAATTTCGGTTTTGAGATTTAAAAGTATTTCATTTCACCTACCACGAAACATAGGTCTAGAATTAACGTTATGTACAGTGCGTAGGCGCTGGTTGAGGTTTCTGACGTCTTCAAACACTGACAGACAAACTGGCGGGAATGTAGTTGTGTGTGTGTGTGTGTGTGTGTGTGTGTTTATGCAAGCTTTGCAAGGCTTATCTTTTTTTTTTTCACCCTTGTGTTATTGCAAAGGTTGGCCAAACCAGTCTGCAGTCTACCATTCAAGCCAGACCTTCATGGACCAGCATTTTTCTCAGCATATGCAAAGCACATCAATACGACTTCAAACAAATCATATGCTAATTTTCTCCACAGATGGCTGATAGTGCCTGGAGAAGTCAAATATTAAGAGAGTTATTTGTCGATGGTTGGAGCTGTTAACACACTACAGCATGAAATTAGTAGCTGAAGATACTTCTTACCTTTTGTAAACTTTTTTGAAAGTCCATGCAAAGTGAGATTAGGATCTGCCGATCTGAATTTATACCTTCGTTTTCACTGAAGCCAAAGTTTGTGTGTCTTCTAGAGATACAGCGTGACTCCAAAAAGGATACTTTTTGAATACTTGAAAATGTCCAAATGTTATTGCATCAGATCCTAAAATCAGTCTCGCAACATTTTTAAGTTTGCCTCAAGTGTCCGAATAATTCTTGGGGTCACTGACAACCTCTCTGCTCTCTGAACAGCCACTGAAATACCCATTGGTTAACCAGTACACTTATAATAATCAGTAAGAGTGTGAACAACTCTCTCACAGAAGAGTTTTACTTACTATGAGTTTTCTCAAAGAAGATAACTTTGGACTCTGAAGTGAAGTTCTGGCCCCTTAGGATCATCTGCAGTCCACCCAGAACCGAACAGTGGTCCATATCCTGACGCTCTACTGCCGGCTGCTCGTGGGCCGACCTTTGAGCTGTAAAACATTCATGCATTTAATATTGAAAATATGATATTTGACCATTTTGATATAGCCCAATAACAGAAGAGCACGTTCTGCATTGTGCCACTTTCAATATCTCCAGTTTTGAGAGTAAATATTAAGTACTATAAAATATGGTTATAATTTATTTTAGGTGTATTTGTAACAGTTAGTATTATTAATTAACTTACTTAGTTGCATGTAATTCTGCATAATTTACTGTTATTACTATAGTGAATACATGTAATGTGTAACAAAGACACTGTAAAATAAAGTTTTACCTAAAAATACATACAGAAATAAACATATATATGAAATTATAATAATATATATTCAATAAATATTATAATCGGTTGACAACTGGTCAGTTCTGTACAGAGAAATGGATTTTACACATGCAAAAAAAATGTATGCATTAAAATGTGTGGTTAAAATAATGAAAAGTTTCAATGCGTACAGCACTCGATAGTCTGCGAGGCCACTTGGAGAGAGACCCATTGGCCTCCGGGTTGAGGAACGTGGACACGGAAGACCAATTTCACTCGTGTGTTTTTCCGTCCCACATCCGTCTCTCCTTTCTTCAGCTCAATGTCGGCATTTCTCAGTTTCAGGATACCGGCACAGTCAACTCTAAAACATGAACGTAGAAAAAAAAAAAACTTCAGGCATTTTCTATCAATCGGTTTATATTTTTTTATATTCTTCCTTAACTAGATAAAGTGGAGGCACATTGTTTAGAGCAGGTTTATTATTGAAAGTCTTTTCTGGTGCATACCATGAAGTTTTGGCTACAAAACAACTATTCCACAGGGCATATTTTTCCACTGTATGGGGTAAGTTGTCACAAACGCTTGAGACAATTTCCGCATGTGACAACAAGCCCCGGCCCTCTTTATGAAATATCATGATCTTCTTACACAACTCTCATGTTCTCCTTGGGCTCCAGTGGCACCTCTAGGATTTTGGTTCCGTTCAATATTCGTTCCTGACTGTTGGTTGTGACGGTCTTGCCGGTGATGCGGTGGACCTGGTAGAACGCGTGAGGTCTGAGGTTCCTGTCGTCAGCCGTGCCGATGAAGACCTGTAGAGCCAGCGGCTCCGTCCCGGTGTACCCTCGCAACTGAAACAGTTCATAAACCACAGTTTACATCTGCACATGCTTCACACTACGCTAACAATCAAAGGCGATCTAACATTTGACAAACTATAAATAATAAAAATGTGTCATTGTGGTTGCATTACAAACATTTTCTGCATCTGCGTGTTTCAATGCAAATGTTTTCCTCAGTGTCATGAAATCCGTTTTGGTGATTTTTAGTGTATGCATGAAGTCACAACACTTTTTATCCCATATCTCTGCGTGAGATATGCATAGTAGCCGAGTGAAAGGTTTAACCAGCGTAGATGATATGACATATTGGCTCAGCGATAGCAGCGACAAAAACATGGATCCTCATTTCCCTAAACGTGGACACTGCACTTCACGCCGTAACAGGGAAATAACGTCACCACAATCATTGCACTATCTTTGTCTCCCCCTCGTTCCTCTTATCAAGCTCTTCACTGACAGTTTCGCCGACACAGTTTCAGGTCTTTCAGTCGCTCAAACAAACGGTTCACACGCAGCGATTCTCAAGAATTGTCATATTCGCTCCCCACGCGTCCTTGAAGAACCAAACGAAACCAAGCTTTCCGCCCTCCCACGGCTTTGCTTTTTCTAAATACACAGCTCTGTCCTCAATTTACCTGAACCACAGGATGGCCTCCGGTGGATGCTTTCACAGCCCCTCGGCTGCCCTCTGTCTCGTAGTGGGCCCGGTGATGTTGTCTGGGTTGAACCTCTATTCTGAGCTCATACCGGTCACTGCTGCTGGGGAGAGGCCAGTCCAGCGCAGGCAAGGCAGCCACGGGCATACTAAGAGATGACAATCTGTTTAGTGGATCACAATAACCATCACAGATTGCTTACTTACTAACTTAATAATAAAAATGCATGGGGGTCACAAAAAAATGTAATCTGATACTGAGCTTTGCAGCACTCTGGTTTACTTAATTTATTCCCAAATGAAGTTTGGTTGCAAGCATTGTAAGCATCAACTTCGTCGCAGATGTTTCTGCAAAACTATATTGGAAAAAACTTAAAATAGACACAATGAAAAACTAGTCGTGCAGTAAAGGAATGAATATGCATAGCAACTCAGATCCATTAAAGGGTTAGTTCACCATTAATTGTCATTAATTACTCACCCTCATGTCAATCTAAAGAGCTTTGTTCCTCTTTGGAACACAAATTAAGATAGTTTTGATGAAATCCTAGAGCTTTTTTTTGTGCTTAATAGAAAGCAGCGCAATTCAAGGTCCACAAAAGTAGTAAAAACATGGTTGAAATAGTCGATGTGACTGCAGTGGTTCAACCTTTGTGTTGTGAAGCGACTAATACTTTTTGTGTGCGAGAACAAAACAAAAATAATTTGTCTCTCCCCTGTCAGTCTCGTACGCAGTGGACGCAGCGCAGAGCTTCCGTGTTTACGTCCCAACGCCGGCTCAGTATTGGCCGGCTCCTGCGTCAGCATCACACGCATGCGTCGTACTGCTCATGTGAACAGCGTCGGCCAGTGCTGAGCCGGCGTTCTGATGTAGAACCTGGTGGTGGTGAACGCAAAAAGCGTACGAGAATGACACAAAAGAGAAGAAAGACGTTATTTTTGTTTTATTTTGCACACAAAAATGATTCTTGTGGCTTCATAGCAATAAAGTTGAAGCACTGCAGTCACATTGACTATTTAATGATGTTTTCAATACTTTTCTAGACCTTGAATGTGGTAATATTGAGAACAAAACTAAAAAATATCTTAATTTGTGTCCCGACGATGAGTTTAGAACGACATGAGGGTGAGCGCTTAATGATAGAAATTTCATTTTGGGGTGAACTAAGCCTTTAAAATTGGGAGAATTTGATTAGAAAGTTTGTATTGAGCTTGCTTGACTTTTGGTATCTTGATAAATCTAGGGGCAATTTGAGATATTTTTGAGATTCTAAAAGAGACGTGAAAATTCAAGAAGCCAAAAGTCTCCAATATGACTCTCCATTTCATCTCTAAAATTACAGATGTAATTCTCATTTACTATGGGTCGCGGTGCTGGTTATAATCCGTTGACTGAGTTTTTCCTCATTTGTAAGTGGATAAAGGCATCTGCAAAATTAATAATAAATGAATAAACTGGTTATCGATTGGTTATTTCATACCTACAAACCCCTGGGAGAGCCTGACTGGACCAGTTGGCAGGCATGAAATAACATGACTCCATAGTAAATTCTTTTTTCACTTCCGTCATGGTTGGGAACAGGCCTGCCTGGCTTTCCGTGTAGACAGAATACTCTAGATTAGGCCTGACAATCTTAGTCGGGGTCGGTTTAGTCAAGCTGCTGAGGTTGTTCATGGAATCCTCCAAGTTTGTCAGCGCATAGAGCTCTGTGGGCTCGTCTCGGCCAAAATGGAGATTTTGAGTCTGAACGTAGGTGCGTTTCCCCTGCGGAGAAGCTGAGCGAGAACGTGGAGAGGATGAGCGGCGGTCCAGGACGGTGTCTTCTGTGATGCTGGTGCGAGGGGACGTGTTGGGAGAGCCTGAGGCTTGGATGGCCTGCATCATCGGGCAAAGGTCGGCTTCGGACACCCCGACCAGACTTCCTTCGCCTCCTCCGGGAGAGATGCATGGAGAATATGTTCCCGGAGAATAGCCGTCTGAATGCCAGCTAGTAGAGGAGGTGCTACTAGCCGGACTGAGGCATTGGCTCTCCCTGTAGGGCATGTCGTACCCTGGCACGGTGAGCATGGGCCGATTGATGTTCACCGGGTTGGTGAGGACATGGTCATGGTGGTGCAGATCAGGGCAGGTGATCTCGATTCTCGGGCTGTTGCCTTGGATCGCTCCAGGGTGAGCAGCAAGCAAGGGGGAGTGACCGAGAGACTGTCTGAGATCAGGTTGCTCGTAAGTGAGAAGGTCATCGGCAGGGAGATGGTGGGAAAGCTGGGACATGGACTCTTCGCCATAAAGAGAAGGGTCTTGATGAATGCATGAGGAAGTTTGATTGGTGCCGTGGTTGGAGGGGACGCCAGACTCATCAGCTACAAAAAATACAAAAATGAAAACACATTATTATTGTTATTATTATTATTAGCCATTTCACCATGTTTTACATGTGTAAATATAGCATTATAACCAAGCTATTCAGCTCTGAAGGTTACTTGTAAGCTAAGTAGGCTCTTCTTATACTCATACTTGAAAACAAAACAGTTTAGCGGCAGTGAAAGTTTCCACTACATCTTTGGTTTCACATATTGTGTGTAACCCACTTTTTAACCCAATGCTAACCCAACTCAAAATGGAAATACAAAATGGTAACAATGATCAACTATCATAATACATGGTAAGCGTACAGCACCATGGTAAAATAAAGATAAAGGTAAGATAAAGTATACCTGTTCTCTTTTTGTAAGGTAACTGACTTTACAACTGACATACAAAATACAAAAACAACTATTTACTTTGTGTAGGCTACAAGTAAAACAATTGAGCTAAGTTATAAGAAACTAATACTTGGAAATACTTGTAATGAAATTATGATTTACAATTATTGATATCAAAATGACTAACCTTGGTCATCTGGAGGTAAGTCGTTGCCAGGTTGGTTGTACAAAAAAAGTAAAGGAAAGTCCAGTTCTTCTTGGCCGTCGGTATTATCGTAAAAATTACTCATTGGACAAGTTTTCAATCCAACTTTCCCTCAGAAAAAGTTCTTTGAAAAGTACAACGAAACGAAAAGGTCGCAATTAATTGATCCCACGAAAGTTTCTTGCGAAATAAAAAAAACGGTTAGCGATAGTTACGCTGTTTCTAAGGCAACGGAACGAACTGTCAGTCAGCTGCGCTCGCGCTCAACTGATGATTCGATTGCGTGCGAGAGCGCGAGAGATGCTGAGCGGCTTCCTGTTCGAAAAGAAACTCCCTCAGAAACCTCTGCGACCGAAACTATGAATAAAACAAAACATTTTTGACGGAATGCTGCATAAAAATTGGTCTGAGAGCTGCGGGACACGGTAAAAGTGTGTTAAATCGGTCGATTTTATCATGGTTTATGCTCGTAAAAAGAAGCTCAAACTCACTGACCTCATCCTGAGATATAAAAATAAAACCCAGAAATTATAAAAGTTCGTATATTTATTTACGTCTGAATAACAGACATATTTAATGAGTATACGTCATCTTCTTTCATCGAATCTTTGTGAAATCGTTGTGATTCAAGTTATAAAGTAAATATATAGTCTGTTTGAACAAATCGGTTATAGTTCTCTGTCAGACTCTTAAAGGCACCGCGCGGATATTTTTAGAAAGGCAGATGCCAATGAAGCGAGTCTTTGTTTTTACAGTGATTCCTGCCGTTTACACCTGTCCATCCTCATGTTCCTTAGCAACAACAATGGCGCCATCTGCTGGACTGACCTTTGAACGCGTCTTTTTAATCAAAATGAGTACTTGACATGACATTTCAAGCAGTAGCAGTGTGGCATACTACTACACCACATCTAAAACACATCCCACTGCACTGCATGAGAAAGTGTACAATTAAAATAGCATTTTCTTACCACAGAACTGCGAGAGAAAAAAAATTAAATTGTACGAATGCATCATGGATAGTTTATATTACACATGTTCACTAGACATTTAGTGTAGGTTGGGGTAAGATGAACCGCCCCCAACTTATTCTCCCACAAAATCTTATTTTAGCACATCTGATGAATGGCTACACTATTTTAATTTAGTTTTTTAATCTAATGAAAAACAACGATCGATGAACTTGTGTGTTGAATATCAATGTTTTCGTGCTTTGGATTTGTGTTTTAAAAAAAAAAAAAGAATGTTTTTACATTTGTGGAGTAAAATCGATCATTTTTATGTTGAAGTAAAAAGATAAAAGACCCTTGGGGTAAGATGAGCCACCCAGTATTGACTAGTGTTATTATAATTTTCTTGAATTAAATGCGCATTTTAGACATGTTTGCTTTCATTCATATCTTACAGTTAGTAAACATTCGTATGTCTGTAAATGCTTTTAGGTGAATATCTTTTACTGGTGTCCGGCTTTGTCTGTCATCAGTTATCCAATTAAAAGTTTAAATAAGTTAGTTTATTTAGTAACTTACATTAATTACATAACATTCTCCTCTTTATTTCACATAGGTATCGGCTCATTGTCAGTGTTGTTGCCATTTTATAATAGGTTTGTTAATCTTTGTTGTTTTTGCTGTGTCATCCGCCATGTTAACTGATTCAATAAGTGTTACTGGTTCCCAAGTGCATTCACTGACAAAACAGCATGCCATACAATGACATTGAATGCGTTTCTTTAAATGACCTTATATGAAATTAGAAAAATAATAATAATAATAAGTATGCTAATATAGCAGAGTAGATTTAATATGTGCTTCATAAGTATTTAAAAAAACAACAAAAAAAAAAACAAATTGAGTGTAATTTTAGACCCAATTTTTTTCGCGGGCGAAAAACAACGTCGAAGTAGCCTGTCTTCGCTCACGTGCGTCCGGTTAGAGAAAGTCAAACGCGGTAGTTCAGTGGACACCGGTCGGAGCTCGCGCTGGCTCCTGTTGCCACAGCAACCGCTGAGGAGAAATCCGTGCAGCTTCTGATGCTGTAGCATTACCGCAATGAGGGGGATGTAGCAGTTGTGGTCGGACAGATGGGACCTCAAGATTGACTGTGACTCACCACAAAGCGACGAGAAAAAGAAAATGTGGCGGTAATGGACGATTGTGAGATCGGACTGGACGGACGAGGCTGTTTTCGCGCCGCAATCAAGACCTGAGGGTGAGTGTCCCTGACGATAACTGCGGATTATAAACGTTTACAGCTCATGATATAAACCGCGATTCTGTTCATTAAATGAGTAATTATATCCCTTTTCAACGTATAATCGCGTATACGTCGACTTTTTCCAAAGGCAAACGTGTTTCAAATGCGTTTTAATAATTAATTAACATTTATCCGAGCTGTCATTTAAATATTAAATCGATGTATGAGTTAAAAAAAAACGTCATTAACGAAAACATCGCAGCGATATTTATGTGATTACTCGTGTTTGTTTATTGCGAAAACTAGTCGTTTTTTTTTTTAACATCACTTGGTTATTGTGCTGTTGCTCTCTAATAAAATTCACTCGAAATGATAAATATAAAAAATACCTGTTGGACCTAAAGCAGGGATGGACGTTAGTAATAAATATATTTGTATGTAAATGATGCAAATTAGTAATTGCTGAGACTGATGTATTGTGGGTGATATTATGAAGCGGTGGTTTTTTTTTGTTGTTTTTTTAAACAGCTCATGTAATTAAAGATAATTTGCATAGTCATTTAGCTACCAACTGGCTTAGTGACAAATGCACTGTACTTGTCTCTCAGAGGTCTTGATATGAAATTGCCCGAAAACTGAAAATGAGTCTGCACCCAAAAATAGTTAATGAATAAAATAACCGCATGTCTTTGATTACAGTATGCACAAATCATTGATTCGAAGAGTTATTGTACTGAGTACATGATATCTGTATCAGACTCCTCACTAATGAACTGTGAATACAGTCATCGAGAGAACTAAGAGGCTGGGAGAGAGTCTTAGCATGTTATATAACGTCTTATGTGGAGGATGAATTGTAATTACCTCACTGAAACGCCATCATTAATAGAGCCAGCCACTTTGAAGAGTCGGATCTGGATGCAAGACACAAACATGTTATTAAAACTATAATCGTTGTCTAAAAGGATTGGATTCTAGCTTTCATGCGAGAGCAGGCTATAGATGGGAAAATTCGAAGTGCTTTGCACCTCAACCCCGATTATACTTATTTATGGCAACAGTGTTCAGTCCTGGCAATGTTCCTGATTGCTAAAAGACATGTCTTAGCAAAACCCAACGCTCACTTGAGGACGGGTTGATCATTTACGACTTTTAGTCGATGTCTTTCAAGCAGTGGCCGACTTTACAAAATATCTCCCTTCCAGTCCCTTCTTCCTGGACTCGCTCTAAACTAGGCCACTGGTCACCTGTGTGGGTTTCAAACCTGCGCTTGAGTGAATAGAGTGGCTAGCATGCATGTGAAGCTGTCACACAAAATCAGGAACAACAACAAGAAAAAACAAGTTTTCTATATAGGCGCAGTGCCAAAATGAAATTTGTTTGATTATGATTTCACTTTTTTTAGCTTTAGTTAGTGTGTAATGTTGTTGTTTGAGCAGAAACAACATCTGCAAACTTACGACGCTCAAAGTTCAGTGCTAAGGGAGATATTTTCTTTTACAGAAATCACTTTTTAAGGACTACAACGAACTTCTTCACGGGTTGGCGACATCACTAACATAAAATTTACATAAACCACGCCCTAGAGAACACTCAAGAAAGGGGGCGGGGCCATGATGGGCTGCTTTATAGAAGAGGAAGTGTTGTTGTAGTCGAGTGTTGCTGATTCCGTCATTTTAAACCGGACTGATTCACAAACGAGAGTCAACGCAAAAAGACGAACGTGACGACACATGCTAGTGACGAGTTGATCAACTCCACAGCAACTACATCAATTTATCCAGTAACCGTTCAGAAACGTCTAAAAGTTGGAACTTCTTCCTGAGTCTCTCCATCAGTGTCGACTCCGGTTTGAACAATGAACTTTCGGCTGCGTGAGATTCTCCAGCTTTGTTGTTGTTGAGCTGTTAAAGCTCCACCCTCTTCTGGAAAGGGGGCCGGGAGCAGCAGCTCATTTGCATTTAAAGGGACAGACACAAAAATGGCGTGTTTTTGCTCACACCCAAATAGGGGCGAATTTGACAAGCTATAATAAATGATCTGTGGGGGATTTTGAGCTGAAACTTCATTCTGGAGACACCAGAGACATCTTGAAAAAGGAGCATAATAGGACCCCTTTAAAAAAAATACCCGTATCTATACGAAGAACCAAATGGATAAATTTGCAGATATGTACGGTGGCTGAGAGAGCTCAGCACGCTTTAACTGAAGAAAAAAACAACAGCAAATTAAGAAAACATCTTCATTAGTTATGATAATAGATGTGCCGCAAATAATCACGACGCAACCAAATACAGAAAGGCGCTGCATAGCACAGACCACAATGGAAATGTTTCAAAGGGACCCAGCAAGTCACAAACCAAAGCTTATTGTTCAGTGTCCACTTGTCAGTGGTGTTTGTCGATGATCTGAAAGGTTTGAACATCCAGAACATATGTGAATTTTGAGCATTTGCAGCGCATTTCTGTATTTGGTTGTAAGTATTTGCAGCACACGTGTTGTCATCTGATCAAGACGTGTTTTTTTTTTCCAGCTCTCTCGGCCACTGTAATAGATATGTCTGTGTTTGCACAATATATTTAATAGCAACTCTTTGTTATTGCTTTTCAAAAGCTCTTCTAGCATGTTGAACAGATCTGAAAATGTATCTGTAATGCTTATATATTTCATCTTCATCACAGTCTGATAACCTTCCGTTCAGTTGTCAAGACAAGGGTACATTTAGTGCTGATGTTCTTTAGTGGCTCCGCTGGTGCGGTGAGTTCCTGTCAGTCTTGGCATAAATTAAATTACCGGTCAAAACGAATTAATATAGATAATAGAGATTTATTTACCTGTATTGTGCCGTAAATCTCTTTAGTTTTTGCTCAGAAATCAATCGCAGGTGCATTGCTGGCTGACGGTACACCTCGTTCCTGTCAAGGTGTTGAAATTTAGATAAGTTTTTGGCACTTATCATCCAATTGACTTTCTTTATACACATCCCAGGTCTTATTTTCATAATCACAGGTAACATTGGCCAGATAACTACTGCTATTACTGTTGTAATGCAGCCTTTCTAAAATATTGTTAAAGGGATAGTTCACCCAAAAATAAAAAAATCATATCATTATCATCAGCGTATGACTATCTTCTTTCAGATGAACACAATTGGAGATATATTTCTCACAAAAGAGCATTGCTTCGCTTCAAAACCCCCTGGATCCGTATGGATTACTTTTATTATGGATGGATGCCGTTATAAAGCTTGGAGGAGAAAGGATATTTTTAAATATATCTCCTATTGTGTCCGTCTGAAAGAAGATCATTTTAATTTTTGGGTGAACTATCCCTTTAACACTAAATACTAGCAAATAACAACAAAAATGAAGAAACGTTACCATTGATGAATGAAGAGACACCCTTGAGGATGAACTTGACCTTTAGCTCCACGTACCAGTCGAAAAAGCCTCCTCAAATCTGTGCCAGTGGTGTTTCCTGATGGATAAAAGTCCAATTCTACAGTTTTGTTATACTTGAAAACACATGCAGTAGGTTGTAGATGCCATTTATGTTGATTCTACTTCTAGTACTGGCAGTGGATATTATTGCTGTTTGTGTTGATGATTTTATAATCCTCCTAATTCTGTCAGTTTTAGATCAGTCCTTCGCCTGGAGATCTGTACCGTCCTGCAGAATTTATTTTCAGCCCTTTCACCCGCCTGTAATTCTCAAGCATCAGTTACACATCTAATGCGCATTTTGTTGCACTAGCGCAAAAAGCTTCCTGTCTTGGTCAGGCCCTAAAAAAGACATTTTATAATTACCGTAAATTAGAGATGACGACACGTGACGTTTTACACTGAGAAGTGCAAGTAGGAACTTCCCAGCTTACAAGTTGCTCTACGAAGGATGTGAACGGTTTTCACAAGCTGAAATTTCTGTGAATACAGTAATTACGACATGCCACGATTCTTCTACAAAGAAACACGACATCCATTTTGTTCTGACGAAAATCACATCATAATTATTCTTCCATTTATATAAACAGGACTGTCCCAGGAAATGTTGGTGGGTCAGTAATCTAAAGGTCATTGCACTTTAACATTAGTTGAACATTCATGATTTGCTCAAAATAAATTTCAATGCATCTGAAAAGAATAAACATGGGTTTGCTTTTGTTCATTTTTAGGTCACATTACATTAAATAGGCTTTGTCTAATCTAACTGAACTGCTCTCGTCTTCTTTGGTTTGTAAACATTGGTTGTCAGACTGGAATCACCAGTTTGACTTCAATGACTGATCAGTGATGCTTAACATATGCATCTAGGCTGTAAATTCATAGATTCATCATCTTCATTCTTTTTTGTTATAGAGATTGATTGCACTTAATTAAAATAGCTGAAGGTTGTTATGTTCAAACTAGCATTTAAAAGGCTGCATGCTCCTCAAAAGGCTGACGTAAACATTGGAGCCGGCAGGTGAGCCGGTATTATTTATGTAACCCACAGCACCAGGACACAGATGGTGTTTTCCTGTGAACGCCCTTTGCATCTTTATTTCCGCTTCTCACACAAACACATAGCCTACACACAGACGCAATCGTCTCCTGCCGTTCCTGGCACTACAGGTCACCAAAGAAAGATGATGACAAACACCAACTGATACCTTTCATCATTTTCACTAAACAAACTCAGTTATTTTAGAAACACTCAGACATCCTGAACAGACAATGATTTAAACAGCTAGGAATTGATTTTTAATTACACACCTCAGGATTGAGAAACCCCAAAAATAACAGAAAATTATATTTTGCATAAAGACAAATAAAGGCGTATTTTATCACACGTAAGATTTTTCATGACACTTTCATGACAATTAAGCATTTTCTTTTTCATAATTCTCATGTGAATGAGTCAAGGAGGCTCTTTTTACATATATTAGTAATTCCCATCATTCTCAATGGTCAGTTTAGTTACTGTAATGCAGTGATTTTTATTCAAATAGATAGGAAGGCAGTACAACAAATACTGCCGTGATCTATAAAAACTTTAAAATGTAGATTATAGAGCCGTTTAACAATTAATCGCATCCAGAATAAAAGTTTGTGTTTACATAATATATGTGTGTCTACTGTGTACATTTATTTTGTATTTATAAACACATACATGTTTAAGAAAAATACAAACATATAAATATAATTTAAATTACATACAAATATATACATGTATGTATTTATAAATACAAAACAAATATGCATAGTACACACACACGCATATTATGTAAACACACACTTTTATTTTGGATGTAATTAATCATTTAATCGTTAAACAGCCTTAGTAGATTCTACATTGGAGGAAATGAGCTTAATTATTATGAAAATAATATTGAAAAACATATTCAATTATTATCCTATCCTAAAACTGGCTAAATAATTCCTTGCTTCTTTATTTTGGGGTGAAATACCACACCTACACATGCGAAGGTTTTGTAAGACGTGTTCCATAAATGGAAGCATGAACTAATTTAGGCAGATGCATATGCTTGCCATTCGGGGCTGCACACGCACATGTTTTCTTGCCGATGTTTTTCTTAAAGCCAACATAATGATAAGTGCAGATCCAGCCCCTGGATTTCAGCATCACACAAATTGCATTTAAAAATAGCGCATTATTAATCTGAATAAGAACCTTTATTTACAAGCCACTTGAAAACTGCAGCCACGACCTAAGTATAACGCAGTTTACATATTCCACTGCAAAGGCATTGATTACTCAGCTAAATGTAGATGTGCCCTTAGCATGTATTGACTCGCTGCCTTTTTAATGGCAAATAAATTCTGTGTGACGGTAGCGTTCTTTTAACCTTCGTTCCTCTCGCTTCATCTTGGATGTCATGTTTGACCCACTGGCTTTTATTCATCAGACTGTCTGTTGCCATTTACGTGACCTAGCTGAAAAACCCTTCGAGACAAGCTGCCATATACTGTCAAAGTCATAATTTCAGTGCATCTCTGCGTCCTCGAATGTTGGACATGAGTGTGTGTGTGTGTGTGACAGTCCTTATCACAGTCATCAAGGTTGGGGGGGGGGGGGGGCGAGGGGGTTGTATCCTCTAGCGCCGCACGCATGCTATTTATAGACCGGCTTCGAATTCTAACAACCTGCGCTTTGAGACATGGAAAGAGATGCAGTTAAAAACAATGAAATGTTTCGTTGTGGGAAATTAAATTTGCATGTTCGCCACGCTCTTGTTATGTTAACATCCACTTGCATCACTTGTTTGGCTCTCAGTGTCAGATCGGAGTGAGTCACGTCCACAGGGAATCAGAAGCTAATTACGTTTATAATCAACTTTATATGCCTTCGCTTGAATGGTTGACCAATGCTTGGCGAGCACATCCCCTCTAATTACAAAGACGTAACCAAAGATTTGGGGTAAAAGTGTCGTTTAAAAACCGCAATCAATGACCGGCCATAAATCTGAATGCTGGGAGGGACAACTATAACTGTTTTTGGTGGGCAGTGTGCACACACACCCACCCCTATGTTGATACTTCGATGTGCCTGATAGGAATGGCTTGACGGATATAAAGGGTTTTTAGCAGTGCTGGCTCAATGGCATTACAAGGGTTTTACTCAAACAAGGTAAGTCTAGATATCGAGTTCTATTCCCTCGTGTTCCTCAGATCTGCTGCAAAGTGTTAATATCAATTTTGAATCGATTGCATTCGTATTGCGTCTAGATAACGCCTCTGTCTCTTCTCTCTTTTGTCTGCAGAATGAACGGATATCGTCAAGAACTCCAAGGGCAATATGAGCATTCATAGGTGAAGGTCATAATCAAGTGTAGTCATTACTGAAAGAAAATATCTGACAGTTTTCAGGATGATTCTGCTGACTTGATCTGAATCTGCGATTCTTCCACCTCATTCCAGAATCAGCTATGGATAACAACGCAAAAACCTGCTCTTTGCCCAGACTCTGATTTCACAGGAATTGGCAGACGCTCGACAGCCCTGCGATGGAATATTTTTGGACCTCCCTAGTGTCAATATATTTATTTCTTTATTGTCTGTTCGGTTTTGTCTTTCTCTAAACAATGCTGGAAAAACCCAAGTAAGTTTTTGAATTGCATGCGAACAGTGAATGCAAATACTCATTTAGCATGCACTGAATCTTATCTGTATATTTAGCTTAATTTGCTTGTCATAAATATATCAGGGTGTCATATCATGGACATATATATTATTTTAAGCTTTCGGTTAGGACTTTCTGTGGACCTCTAATCAGCATTGTGTGCTGCAAGCTCTCGGAAAAATGAATTTAAGCAATTGTTTTTGGTGAAAAACAAACGCAAAGCAAAAATAACCAAAAATAAAAACGAAAACAAGGGCTGCCAAGGACTGTGTTCAGGTGCTGCTCCTATAGCGTACTAAAATCTGCTTAATTTGAACATTCACACCTGCTTCCTGGCTCATCCCGTCCTCTCGGCTGTTGCCGCATTTAATCTCTCAGGATGAGCCAGAAGTCCGACTCAGAGACCGAGGGCTCCCAGGTGCCTGTGATTTACACTGTGGAGGAGCTGGAATGCAAAATCTGCTACAATCGCTTTGACACCCGAGCCCGCAAGCCCAAGGTGTTGAGCTGCCTGCACCGCGTCTGTGCCAAATGTCTCAAGAAGATGGTGGAGCTGGACTCATCTCCAAGCATCATCAGCTGCCCCTTCTGTCGTCACGAGACTCACGTCCCCGATGAGGAGATCTGGCTTCTTCAAGATGACAGCAACATTCTGGCCATTCTGACTTACCAGGACCGGGCGCGAAAGAGCGGCACCGCATCCAGCGGCGAGGTCCTTTTGACGCCCAACAGCCTGAGCGGAGGTGAGCAGGCCCACAGCTCCTCCGATTGCCTCGTCATCACAATCATGGAAGTCCCCGGAGAGTCACAGTCCTCGGACTCTATGAGCATGCTGAACATGGTACGCTTGTATCGGCCAGCCAGCCTGGACTCCTTGCCTTGCCACCTGCCCGTGCAAAAGTGCCGGGCGTGGACATCCCGTTCGGTTCCCCGCTTTCTGATGGGTTTCCTCTGCCTGGTCTACTTCAGCTCGCTGCCACTGGGGATCTACTTGCTGATGATCCAGCAACTCACCATGGGAGTGATCCTGGTCAGCCTGGTGCCCTCCACTCTGGTCCTTTGCGTATTCTATGGCTTCTGCCAATGTCTGTGCCACGAGATCATGGAGGCCATCGCCACATAGCACCCCGCTGTCTTTGGGCTGAACTAGCAAGACCTGTAAGAGAACAAAAGCCAAATGACTGATGCATATCTGCTCATCCCAGACACCCCATTTTTTCCGTCACACCAGATTATACCAGCATCTACCGGTAAACTCCTTGTAAATCACCTCACGTTGTATGCAGGGCCAACTATACTTGACTTTAGCAGTTGATTACCAATGCGAGCTGAAGGCATTGATCTCGGACTGCATCAAAACGCTGTGGTTTTTGTATCGCATTTAGCTCACCCAATGGGTCTTCGACAACTGTGATATAAATAACACGCAACAGAGAATGAAGTCCTTCCACACGTTAAAATGGAAACCACAGGATGTGTTCAATAATACTAGAGGAATTTGTTCATTTTCTGTTATATTAGGAATATCTGTGGTATAATTTCAATCATTGTCTCAATGTTCTCGTTGAAGTTCCTAGTTGCCTTTGTAAGGCATGTCAATGGCCAAGCTGTAATGTATATGTAAAATAAGTGAATCTGTGTTTGTCATTGCTATGAGAATGGACAAATACTTTAAAGCCACCTGTTAGATATTCAATAAAGATTCTTCCATATCTAAACACAATTCCAGATTAAACTATGAAGAACCATACTTGAAGACTGGTAGATTGTAGTGCTGGAAAAAGAGAACAACAAAACGGTACATTACATTTGCAACTAATAATAGCTATTGATGACTCATACTTTAAATACAAGGAATACCCTCCTACATCACATTTCGAGTGTGAAGGAGATTATAATTATGACTGAGGAATTATGTCAGTGCCTATTACAGCTTTGCTGTTTTGCTAACTGAATGAACTAATATTACTGGTGTTGCTCAGGAGACTTAGCCCACGGGAGCATACATGTTGCATCAAGCGACACACAGCTTTCAAACAAGCCCAAGTAAGCACAAGAGAGTCAATAAAGGATCCCCGTCTGTTCCTCCACAATACCATACCACTCTCCCTGTGGACAATCAACTTCACATAAACCACTGTGCTCAGCACACGTGATCACACACACTCATATATACAGACAACTGCACACAGAAAGTCATTATACATGGATCTCTTGATCTAGAATCTCGTCTTCCCAGTGCTATTGGGGGTTTTTTTTTCTGAAAAAGACTCTTGACATAATGATCTACAGCGCAAGGTATTCTGGGAGCGTGGACTGCAAGGTTCGGGCCTAATTTTAACAAGCGTCCCTGAAGACCATCCTCTATAAAAGCTTTGGAAAAAAGAACAGAGGTGAGCATACAAATACAAGGAGGTCGGCAGAAGTGTCTCAAACGGATGTGATCACGCAGAGGGGTATGAAATCGCACGGATATCGTTGAGGCTCAGTTAACCGTAAGTGGCTTTTTTCTTTAGTAAATGTTTTGGTATACAAACACATGTCACCTTTAGTTTGAACTTTATCATATCAAAACGAAATCAGAAATGAGGTCAAATAAGAGCATTAGTTACTGTTTGTACAATTTTGCAACAATTCTTAAAAGAGAACTTTAAAATACATATCAGATGAAAGGCAAATGATTCCACATTTCCGTAAACAAAAGATATGGTAATGATCGATTCATTTAAAAATTAAACTATGATTTCTGGATTTTAAAGTTAAATGAAAATTATGGCATTAATGACTCGCCCTCATGTTGTTCCAAAAACATCTTTTTGATGAAATATGAGTTTTCTGTCCTTCCATAGACAGCTACACAACTACTGTACTACGTCGATTCTTCAAAAAGTTAAATAAAGATCGTAAAACTTTTATGTGGAGTGGTTTAGTCCAAATTTTCCGAAGAGACAACTGCTTTATACGATGAACAGATTGAATTGAGGCTTTTATTCACATGTACACATTGATCAACTCGCACATCTGTTGTGGTAAACGGAAGCTCAAGCATGTTTGCTTGACGCGTGCGAAAACCAATGAGGTTTTCAATCAATCAGCTTCTGCTTATGTTCGCTGATCAATGTTTACATGCGAATAAAAGCCTAAATTAAATCTGTTCATCATTTAAAGCGAACGCATCTCTTCAGAAAATTTGGACTAAACCACTCAATTCATGCAGATTAGTTGTACGATCTCTTTATGAAATTTTTGAAGCGTCAAAGTGTCAGATGCGTAGCTGTCAATGTGGACAGAAAGCTCTCAGATTTCATCAAAAAAAAAAAATCTTCATTTGTGTTCCGAAGATGAACAAAAGTCTTACTGGTTTGGAACGACGTGATGGTGAGTAATTAATGACAGAATTTCCATTTTTGCGTGAACTTACCCTTTAAAACCACAACTATATAGCTTTTAAAATATTTTAAGTCAAGAATTGGCCAGACCCATTCTGAGATTGCGAGGCAAACAATAACTCTTAAATATTTTGCCGAGTTTAGGTCGGTCAAAACAGCAGTGGCAATGAATCGCTGGCGGCAGTCGGTGGTGGAGATCCAAACCAGAAAGAGGCAGGTGAATGAATGTGAACGGGCACAGGCCGCCCTGAGCAAAGTGACAGCCTGCTTTCAGCAAATGGCAACGTCCGTGGGGAGCAACATGGATGGGAGCTTCCTTAGAGAGGAGCTGGAGGAAACCAGGACAGTAGCTCACAAAATATGCTCAGGTAAGACAGGGCAAGTAGAAACAAAAAGACAAGCAGAACAAGTAAACTTCGCTAGCAGTGCAGAAATTTTACATTCTCCTTTCAGTATTTTTCTGCACATCGGCAGGCCATATTCAATTACGCTACATTCAAACTGTTGAGAGTTGACTTGATCGACTCATGTTTCAGGGATTCACCGGAGGCTGCTAGCTCTGCTGACAGAAATGGAGCAAGGACAAGAGGACAAAGAACAGGTTGAACGACTTTGGGTGATCTTCTTGTCCAGCTTGGAAAACTTCCAGCAGGACCTAAAGAAGGTCAGAGTCTTGCAAGAGATATTCCCCCTCACCCAACGCAGAGATCGACAAGCCCTTGTCAACACAGGTTATGCAGGTGGAACTTCGGAAGTAGCGGCTCGAGCAGCCATGGTGCAGACGCCGTGGTTATCAATAGAGGAGACGGAAAGACCAGACCTGAAGACCCATATAAGGGGGATTGACGTTCTCCTAGAAGAAATGCTCCAGAGAGTTAACGTGCCACTGTGGTCTGTTGAGCCCACACAAGAAGCTGATGGCGGTCAAGAAGAGGATGAAAGCTTAGAAGAGATGATGGAAGTGGAGGTGGTGTCTCAAAATAATAGATCAGGCTGTTGCCATCACCACAACTGCAAAGTAGGCTGTCTACTATGTCTGCTCAGCTAAGTTCAGGAACTGGGTGAAATACGTTTCGGAAAGTAAGATGCACGAATTCTGCAATAACAGATTAAATTGTTGACCATCATACTCTAAACCCTTTTTCTCTATACAGATTATGAACATTTTTCAGACTAATTATTTTCGGTGGCCGGTTGCATAAGATGCTTAGACTAGTCTTAAAAGTCAGCCATCTATTTTTGCCATTTAAAGGGATAGTTCACCCAAAAAAAAAAAATTCTGCCATCATTTACTCACCACTAATCGCCTTTTAAACCCGTATGAGAGTCTTCTGTTGAACACAAAATATATTCTGAAGAATGTCGGCAACTATCGACTTCCAGTGTTTTTTCTTACCATGGAAGTCAATAGTCTAGTTTCCAACATTCTTCAAAACCTCTTTTTAGTTGAACAAGAAATTCATACAGATCTGGACCAACTTATGGGTGAGTAAAGGATGACATTTTTGGGCAAACTATCTCTTTAAGACTGACTATAACTTTTCAATAAAAAGTTGCTCATTTCAACCCAAAAAAAATAAATAATAATAATATTGATCATTACACATTGGTTGAACTAGTTCGTCTAGTTCTTAAGACAGTCTGAACATGGTGGCAATGTTTATGCAACTGGCCGCCGATCACTTAGTCGCCACACAACCTTTATATTGTAAATATCAAAAATAAAACATTTATTTGGTCTTATTTTCCACCTTTTTTTATTCCAATAACTATGCACATTTCATTCAGCATTTTATTCAGCTTAATGCAACACAGAAATAATAAACAGACCCATAACAGAAAATTTACAATAATACAAACGAGAAAACAGACACAGATAAAACAAGAGGCAGACGTTTGTTCAATTCTTGTAAGTTGCGTGCAAATGGGCTTTGAAGGCTGCAACAAAAAGAGATTTGAAACATGTCAGTTTATTAAGAATATTCTCTAAACACATTGCGGTTTCAATCAACGGCTTCATTTTGGGATGTTCTCTCACCTTCCTGGTTATCCCATAGTTCAGCAGCTGCAGAGTTCATTGGACTATCATTGTTGGGTTCTAAAAACCAAGAATTCATAAGTACAACGATCCAGACAAGATGGCGTTTATACACACTAAGAATTAAGATCTGAATGGAAGGATTCTACATATCAGGACGCAAGTTAATGAAATTGTATTGTTGCAAAACTTGTCGAATTAAAGAAAACCCTGTTGTGTCATTTAATTTCAATTAAACGTGACCAGCTCAATTCAAATTCAAACTCCAACTCATGAACAAAGAGAGCCAAATCTTTGCTTTTCACGTAAAAGCAGAACCTACCTCCCAGTAGACTCTGAATGGACAGTAGTATGGAGCGAACGTCATAAAGTGCGGACCACTTGTCCTTCAAAATGTCTAGGCAGATGAAACCGTTCTCATCAACATTTGGGTGGAAACAAGCAGTGATGAATTTCACCCGAGGGGCGTTGTAGGGGTACCCGCTAGGAAACTCCAGTGAAAGTTTGTATCTGAAACCTTCATAAACCTAAATGGGGAGAAAAAAAAATATATATACTAATGATATGTATACCTACATTAGTCTGTATGCAAGTGTCCCATGAAGCAAAAAACAACTCCCACCGTTCCTTGAGCGCCATCTATAGTGCCGATCCATTTGAAGAGATTGTCAGATTCTGGAAATGCTGAAATTCCCTTGTCTCCTGACATCTGCATTGACACAAAGCATTGAGGTAAGTTACAGTTAAAGAGACCAAACATCTGCTGTAAATAAAAGTCTTACCATTAGTGTCATTAGCTCTTGCTGAAGCCTACAGAGGGAAAGGGGAGGCATGTGATGAATGCGAAGAAGACTTTATTTTACTTATGAAAAAATATGGGAGAGACTTCCTTGCCATTTTCAGATGCCAAGATACATGTAAAAGTGATATTAACGGCAGTGACACTAGCACAAACGTCCTAATGGATAGCTATTAAAATATGAATTTCAGTAAACAAAAAGCTCTAGCTCTCAACAGGACCATTATGATTACCAATAACAAACATCCCTGTAAAACTCCCTTGAGAACCATTATTGACAGAAAAACAATGACTAACTTCTTGTGAATTAAACTTGCAATGAAGGCAGATCGCACCGACATTACAACAGCAGTACACTTGCTCACGTGACATCGTTTACTTTTTAATACAAATTCTGTTCCGATGAACACTAAAAATGTTTCCAAACGAACAAAACAAGCTTGTAGGGAATCCAGTCGTTGCAGAAATATCCTACTGATACCAGAAGAATTGATTCTTGTATGCATTTCTTCCTGAAAAAGGGAATATGTGGACAATCAAACCTTTTAGTGACGGATCCTTTCGACACACTTCCGCCGGTCTCGCCGCCCTTCAACGCTGCGGTTGACGCGGCTGCTGCGGGATCCATATTCTGAGAGGCCATCGCGTCAGATCTGCGACGGTTTGACATGAGGGAAAAGCGATCTTTAATCTACATCATACAAAAACGGGCAACAACACAGATCACGTTGTGTACGTTTGCGTTAGCTAGCTTCATGTCAACCCGATTAGACCAAACAGCCGTTGGAAACACGAGAAACTGAAACCCGATTCATTTTTATAATTTGAAATTGCTTCGATTTCGCGCTCAAAGTAAACGGTTTTTCATTTGAATGTGAGGCAACGTTAACGTTTAAAGGCCTAACGTTACTCATTTTATAGCAGCGATAACCTAAACACTCAAATACAAGCGTTTACAAAAACTAAGAGATAAAAAGAATGTCTTAATAAGTTATCTAAAGCTGAAATATAAATGAATCAGTTATCGAGCTGGCGAATGCGCTGATTAAATCACATAAATAAACTAAGTAGCCTATACAGCAACATAATAAAAAGTTATATGAGGCAACATTAAATATACATTCATAGCAGTATTATTTCACATGATAGATGTATTACCGGCTGTGCTCGATGCGGTCGACAACACTAACCGACTCCTGAACGAATTTTTTAAATCACATCCCGCCCCCTTGTTTAAACCTAACGGAATTCTCCGCCTAATCACAAGTGCAACCAATCAGGAACGTAGATTACGAACAAAGCGATCGCTTAGCAACCAATGAGCATTGAAGGTGAGCACAAAACACTTTGATCTGACTGGTTGATACAGCTAGGTGGGCGTGTCTATAACCGTTGACTAATGTCAGTCATTCTTCAATGCATCAAGGGTAGTTCGACGAGAATTAAATAAAAAAAAAAAAGTAATATTTAGCACAAACCGTTTATTTGTAAATACATTTACATACAACAATAAACCGTTCTACATTTTCAGTTATATAACAGAGAGTAGGTGAGTGTAACGGGTATGAAATTCATTTAGAAAATAATTTAAATACCCCTCCCCCCTTTTTAATATGCAAGAAATTCAGGCAAATGTATTTTTTTTTCATTTCTTTTTCGTAAAAAATATTTAAGATTACAAAAGATACTAAGGTAAAAATATCATCGCTCATTGTATAGAATAGAGAGGGAAGTAGCTATTTTGTTCTTTAGAATAAAGGCGTACATTTAAAAATCAAGAAAAAAAAGGGGGGACTAAATACATTCCCTTTTAAAGCAGATATGACACGCAATATGACAAATTTATTTGTTAAAAAAATATGATAAATGATGAGGATAAAACACATACTCGCACACAAAACAACCATACAAAAAGTTCATCAGCCACAGAATTTAAAAAGTCTTTAAGGCTCTATATGTGCCTCATTAGATATGCAATTCTTTAAAAACAAAGTCATGAAAAACACACTTTTTTTTTTTTTGATAGAAAAAAAAGGAATCAGATCTGTACCATGAAATGAAATGTGGAAATCTGTTTCGCCAAATAAACCTCCAACACAACAATTCCTGGGCAACCTGATCATAATGCCTGGGTCTACTGCGAACACGGCCGAACAAACAACTAAAAGTTACAGTTATCCGAAACACCGAAGAGCGTCCGTGGTCCATCGACTTGCCTGGCGAGGTTGGCGTTAAACGCCGATTTCATTTTCTGTTTTCTGTGCATCCATTGCCTTCTGCATCTTCTCCACCATCCAAATGGGCACAAGAAACGGTTTCAATTCATCCAGCTTCAACTCAGGACAGTCCCTAAGAATTCAGAGAAAACATGATTATGCATATTCCCCCTAACATTCAGTTAGAAGTCGTCTATACGCGTTTATTTACTTGTAATCATCACTTCGGGCAAGATCAAGAATATCCTCTTCTATAAGCAGGTAGGCCTGAGAAGAGAGAAACGGTTTAAATTAGTGTTCCTGCTTCATTAGAACGTTTTTTTGTGAACACAAACACATGATATCCTCACCATCTTTCCACCTGTGGCTCTCATGTGCTGTCTTTCTGAAAGCCAGTGTTTATCCTGAGCGTCAGCGGCATACTGAGACACAAAAGAGATTACGGCTACTTCCACATGAACGCAGAAACCGCTTAATCAACGCTCAGAAGAACAACAAACGTACCTTGAAGAGCTCTGCGTGCTTGATGTAGATTCTTCCTCTTGTGCCGCCCATTCCCAAAGCCCTGAAATTCCACGATCAGTACTCGTTGAACGTATACATCCGTTAGTTCACCCAAAAAAAGACATTTCTGTCACTAAGTACTCGCACTCATGTCGTCCCAAACCCGTGAGACCTTCGTTTGTCCACAAATTAAGATATCTTTGATGAAATCCGAGGGTTTCTGATCAACACAACGGCAGCAACGTCACCGCACATTTTGAGGTCCAGAAAGGTAATAAAGACATCGATAAAATGGTCGACGGTGGTTCAAGCGACGAGAATCGATTTTGTGCACAAAAACGAAACAAAAATAACGACTTTTGTCTGGCCGGATCAGCATCATGCGTCGTGCTGATCACGTGACCAGAGCTGGCGAATACAGAGGCGTGTTCAGACGTAAACATGGAAGCTCTGCAACGGAAATAACGTATCGGAATAACCGGGGGCGGGCGAATTAGTTGAATAAAGTCGTTATTTTTGTGCACAAGTATTCTCGTCGCTTCATAACATTAAAGCTGAACCACTGCAGTCACGATTTAATCGCACGATCCGAAAAATAACATTGAACTTGAACGCGATTATTAGTGCGATTGGATTTCATATGCGCAGCTTGTCAGTGAAGTACGGCTCCAAACGCCAATCCATCTGAAAGCACTGCGAGACTGAGTCGCTTATAATGTACATTTAAAAAAGCAATCTCATCTTTCCAGACATGAGAAGCATTTACTAACAACAACAACAACAACATTTAATAACGTTTTTACTCCAAACTCGCTTCTTGACGACAGTTGAGCATCCAGATGTGAGATGAAGTGGCTTCTTACACAGAATAAGGCAGTCGTGTGTTTATTAGTCAAGTTTATTCAGTCAAAGAGTTTCAATCTTCTGTTTATTAAGCTACAGCGATTAGGGATGGGCTGATCGATCCTAGAGTATCGATATTTTCGATAATGGCATTGTATCAAACGGAGAATTTACTAACATTTACTAAAGCATTTACTACTGATCCCAGAGTCGTACAGCTCTGACAAGCTGCACATAAATAATCAAAACCTTTGCCAAATCGTGTGCGATTTAAACGCCCTACGACACGTTGACCATTTCATCGATGTCTTTAATACCCTTCTGGACCTCAAAATGTGAATGTCATTGCTGCCTATGTGTGGACCAGAAACTCTCGGATTTCATCAAAAATATCTTAATTTGTGTCCTGAAGGTGAACGAAGGTCTTATGGGTGTACAACGACATGAAGGTGGGAAATTAATGACAGAATTTAAATTTTTGGGTGAACAAACCTTTTAATGTCTATTCTAATCAACTATAGTGAAAAAGAACGAAAGCATTTGAGCAAATCCTTGTACACTTACTTATTTGCCCTGGATCCCAGAACGAATGTGCTGTTCTCATTCAGTCTGGACGGGTCCCACTATACAGACGTCAAAACAGACACGTTAATATCATAAAAACATTTCAGTATCGATTATTATGCCATTTTAAACTAAACATCTACCTTAGGTCCTTCTCTCTTTATTGGCTCGGATATCTTGATTTTCGCTCTGCGGAAAATGTTTTAAAATTTCAAAGGCTTGAATGTTTAATAAAAGGAGAAATCAGATTAAAAAAAAATAAAAAAATAAATGTAAGGAAACTTACGGAGTGCTGTATGGGCCTGTTCTTTCGTACTGTGTGACTGGACCAGGAGGACGACCTTTCCTCTGAAAATAAACAAATGATGGGTTCATAAATGTTGGTATTCAGAACAACAGCACTCTTGTTTGTGTGATAAAGTTATGCGTTTTCAAATATTAACTTTCATGCAGTGTGCGTAATAATATTCTGACTTTTTTTCCCGCAATTGCAACTTTTTATCTCAGAATTCTGTCTTTTTTTTTTCCTCGCAATTGCAACTTTTTATCTCAGAATTCTGACTTTTTTTTTTCCTCGCAATTGCAACTTTTTATCTCAGAATTCTGACTTTTTTTTTTCTCTCAATTGCAACTTTTTATCTCAGAATTCTGACTTTTTTTTCCCGCAATTGCAACTTTTTATCTCAGAATTCTGACTTTTTTTTTTCCCGCAATTGCAACTTTTTATCTCAGAATTCTGACTTTTTTTTTTCCCGCAATTGCAACTTTTTATCTCAGAATTCTGACTTTTTTTTTTCCCCGCAATTGCAACTTTTTATCTCAGAATTCTGACTTTTTTTTTTCCTCGCAATTGCAACTTTTTATCTCAGAATTCTGACTTTTTTTTTCTCTCAATTGCAACTTTTTATCTCAGAATTCTGACTTTTTTTTCCCGCAATTGCAACATTTTATCTCAGAATTCTGACTTTTTTTTCCCGCAATTGCAACATTTTATCTCAGAATTCTGACTTTTTTCCCCGCAATTGCAACTTTTTATCTCAGAATTCTGACTTTTTTTTTTCCCGCAATTGCAACTTTTTATCTCAGAATTCTGACTTTTTTCCCCGCAATTGCAACTTTTTATCTCAGAATTCTGACTTTTTTTTTTCCTCGCAATTGCAACTTTTTATCTCAGAATTCTGACTTTTTTTTTTCTCTCAATTGCAACTTTTTATCTCAGAATTCTGACTTTTTTTTCCCGCAATTGCAACTTTTTATCTCAGAATTCTGACTTTTTTTTCCCGCAATTGCAACTTTTTATCTCAGAATTCTGACTTTTTTTCCCCGTAATTGCAACATTTTATCTCAGAATTCTGACTTTTTTTTTTTCCTCGCAATTGCAACTTTTTATCGCAGAATTCTGACTTTTTTTCCCGCAATTGCAACTTTTTATCTCAGAATTCTGACTTTTTTTTTTCCTCGCAATTGCAACTTTTTATCGCAGAATTCTGACTTTTTTTCCCACAATTGCAACTTTTTATCTCAGAATTCTGACTTTTTTTTCCCACAATTGCAACTTTTTATCTCAGAATTCTGACTTTTTTTTCCGGCAATTGCAACTTTTTATCTCAGAATTCTGACTTTTTTTTTTCCTCGCAATTGCAACTTTTTATCTCAGAATTCTGACTTTTTTTTTTCTCTCAATTGCAACTTTTTATCTCAGAATTCTGACTTTTTTTTCCCACAATTGCAACATTTTATCTCAGAATTCTGACTTTTTTTCCCGCAATTGCAACTTTTTATCTCAGAATTCTGACTTTTTTTTCCCGCAATTGCAACATTTTATCTCAGAATTCTGACTTTTTTTTTTTCCTCGCAATTGCAACTTTTTATCTCAGAATTCTGACTTTTTTTTTTCCTCGCAATTGCAACTTTTTATCTCAGAATTCTGACTTTTTTTCCCGCAATTGCAACTTTTTATCTCAGAATTCTGACTTTTTTTCCCGCAATTGCAACTTTTTATCTCAGAATTCTGACTTTTTTTTCCCACAATTGCAACTTTTTATCTCAGAATTCTGACTTTTTTTTCCGGCAATTGCAACTTTTTATCTCAGAATTCTGACTTTTTTTTCCGGCAATTGCAACTTTTTATCTCAGAATTCTGACTTTTTTTTTTCCTCGCAATTGCAACTTTTTATCTCAGAATTCTGACTTTTTTTTCCCGCAATTGCAACTTTTTATCTCAGAATTCTGACTTTTTTTTTCCCGCAATTGCAACTTTTTATCTCAGAATTCTGACTTTTTTTCCCGCAATTGCAACTTTTTATCTCAGAATTCTGACTTTTTTTTTTCCCGCAATTGCAACTTTTTATCTCAGAATTCTGACTTTTTTCCCCGCAATTGCAACTTTTTATCTCAGAATTCTGACTTTTTTTTTTCCTCGCAATTGCAACTTTTTATCTCAGAATTCTGACTTTTTTTTTCTCTCAATTGCAACTTTTTATCTCAGAATTCTGACTTTTTTTTTTCTCTCAATTGCAACTTTTTATCTCAGAATTCTGACTTTTTTTTCCCTGCAATTGCAACATTTTATCTCAGAATTCTGACTTTTTTTCCTGCAATTGCAACATTTTATCTCAGAATTCTGACTTTTTTTTCCCACAATTGCAACTTTTTATCTCAGAATTCTGACTTTTTTTTCCCGCAATTGCAACTTTTTATCTCAGAATTCTGACTTTTTTTTTTCCTCGCAATTGCAACTTTTTATCTCAGAATTCTGACTTTTTTTTCCCGCAATTGCAACTTTTTATCTCAGAATTCTGACTTTTTTTTTCCCACAATTGCAACTTTTTATCTCAGAATTCTGACTTTTTTCCCCGCAATTGCAACTTTTTATCTCAGAATTCTGACTTTTTTTTTTCCCGCAATTGCAACTTTTTATCTCAGAATTCTGACTTTTTTCCCCGCAATTGCAACTTTTTATCTCAGAATTCTGACTTTTTTTTTTCCTCGCAATTGCAACTTTTTATCTCAGAATTCTGACTTTTTTTTTTCTCTCAATTGCAACTTTTTATCTCAGAATTCTGACTTTTTTTTCCCACAATTGCAACTTTTTATCTCAGAATTCTGACTTTTTTTTCCCGCAATTGCAACTTTTTATCTCAGAATTCTGACTTTTTTTTTCCTCGCAATTGCAACTTTTTATCTCAGAATTCTGACTTTTTTTTTCCCGCAATTGCAACTTTTTATCTCAGAATTCTGACTTTTTTTTTCCCGCAATTGCAACTTTTTATCTCAGAATTCTGACTTTTTTCCCGCAATTGCAACTTTTTATCTCAGAATTCTGACTTTTTTTTTTCCCGCAATTGCAACTTTTTATCTCAGAATTCTGACTTTTTTTTCTCGCTATTGCAACATTTTATCTCAGAATTCTGACTTTTTTTCCCACAATTGCAACTTTTTATCTCAGAATTCTGACTTTTTTTCCCACAATTGCAACTTTTTATCTCAGAATTCTGACTTTTTTTTTTCCCGCAATTGCAACTTTTTATCTCAGAATTCTGACTTTTTTTCCCACAATTGCAACTTTTTATCTCAGAATTCTGACTTTTTTTCCCCGCAATTGCAACTTTTATAGCATAATAGGGTCACTTTAAGTGAATTTACATACGGGTAAGAGGGCTTGATTAAATGTTTATTTGTTTATTATATATATATATGTGTGTGTGTGTGTGTGTGTGTGTGTGTGTGTGTGTATATATATATATATATATATATATATATATACACATATATATACACACACACACACAAACACTACTGTTCAAAAGATTTTTTTAAAAGAAATTAATACTTTTATTCAGCAAGAACTTGTTAAATTGAAATTAAAATCAAAAGAGAGAGTAAAGGCATTTATACTATTACGAAAGATTTCTATTTCAAAATAAATGTTTTTTAAACTTTCTACTCTAAGAATCCTGAAAAATGTATGTTTCCACAAAATTATGAAGCAGCATTTCAACACTGATAATAATCAGAAATGTTTCTTGAGCATCAAATCATCATATCAGAATGATTTCTGAAGGATCGTGTGATTGAAGACTGGAGTAATGATACTGAAAATTCAGCTTTAATCACAGAAATAAATTACATTTTAAAATATATTAAAATAGAAAACAGTCAAATTCCAATAATGTTTTACCTGCATTTTTTGATAAAATAAATGCAGCCTTAGAGAGCAGAAAAGACTTTGAGAACATTAAAAAAAACCTTACCGACCTCAAACCTTTGAACGGTAGTGTGTGTGTGTGTTTTTTGTGACACATCAGGACACAAATGTGTATAATGTCATGGGTGTGACACTGGTATTACAACTTCAAGGTGAAATATGAGGACATTTCATATGTCCTCACTTTTCAAACAGCTTTAAAAACATACTAAACAAGGTTTAATTAAAAATGTAAAAATGCAGAATGTTTTCAGTGAGGGTTAAGTTTAGGGGTGGGGGGACAGAATGTACAGTTTGTACAGTATAAAAACCATTACGCCTATGGAATGTCCCCATAAAACATGAAAACACAATGTGTGTGTGTGTGTGTGTATTTTTTTCTCTTCACCTTTTTAGGGATGGGACTGTCTCTCTGGCCAGAGGTGTCGTCTGGCTGCCGTGAACGCTGTGGAGCGAAAAAACAACAATTCAAAACTTAAACAAAATACATCAGAACTAAAAAAACGGCGGATGTATTCATAGTTTCTCCGGCATGCAGGTTCACTCTCAATCAACTGCACGACATTTACCTTCACTGTGGCCTCAACACTAGGTTTCGGAGCAGTTTTCTCTACATCAGGAAAGAGCTGCTTTGCCTAAAACGGAACATTTCCAAACATTTAACTCATAGGCTGATCCACCACAAATTTTAGCACAATTTTGAGTATAAATTATGCTTTACATGTTCCAGGCAGTTTCTGCAAGCATCTCTGATGAGCTGCTCGGGCTGAACGTCTCCCCCAACATTCTCTTTCACATTGCTGGCCGCTTTCTCAAAAAACTGTGCCGCAAATAGAAAGAAAAAACAAATAGGATCAGAGCGATTTAGGGTGCGTTCACACTTCAGAGTCAGAAAGAGCTTTATTGCCAGGTATGTTTACACATACTTTACACATTTTTTTGAGTGACAGAAGCTCCACAGTGCAACAAAGTGACAGCGACAAGACGAGACACAGATAATAAAAAGAATAAAAATACAAATATTGTAATTTCCGGACCATTGAGCGCACCTGAATATAAGCCACACCCACTGAATTTTAAAAATATATAGTTTTGAACATAAATAAGCCGCACACGTCTATAAGCCGCAGGTGTCTACAGGTACATTGAAACAAATGAACTTTACACAGGCTTTAATTAAACTCTAAAATCCTCAAACTTCATCGCGGTGGCGATTGTTTTGGCTTTCAGTCAGATCTGCCTCAGTTTTTTGGCGGCATGTTTACGGTCTAGATTGAATCGAGCGCGCTCAAACTTCGCATCATTCTGATTACGGTAGTCATTTTGTCACCCTCATCCTGACAAAGACACGGAGAAATGCATATGATGCTGCTCTGGAGTTGATCTGGCTGTCGGAAAAGGAAATAGAGCTGCTGCACGGGAGCTTGGTCTTCATGAGTCGATGAGAAGACGCTGGAAACAGCAGCGTGAGGAACTGACTCGGCGCAAAAAGACAACTAAGGGGCCGTTCGCGTCTTTTGCGCGCGCCTACATAGGAAATAATGAATATGCGCGCGCATAAGACGCGATATGCATCATATGCATTTCTCCGTGTCTTTGTCATGAGTGGGAAAAATCCATATATTAGCCGCGTCTTTGTTTAAACCGCAAGGTTCAAAGCTTGGGAAAAAAGTTGCGGCTTATAGTCCGGAAAATACGGTATACAATATAGACAATTTTATCTACAGTTGTGATGAGTGCAAATTTGTTTGGTTTGTTTAAAACGAACCCTGGTGCGATTGCTCAGTTAGTGCGGTTCGTTTGAACATATCTGAACGCCGCCATCCGAACCGAGACCGCTAAAAAGATGGATCTCGGTCCGCTTCCAAGCGAACTCTGGTGCGGTTCGATTGATATATGAACGCGACACAGACCAAAGACACAAAAACGGACCAAAAACAGGACGTGATGTCACAAGATGCGATGCTACAAGTCAGCCGATTTGACGACGCGGAAAGATCGGTGTATCCAAAATGAGTCGAGGGCAAACGTGGAGCAACGAGGAGGTGAGGTTTCTGTTTCTGTGTACAACGGAGGAAATCCTGCTGCTGTTTTGAACATTTTATGAGCTCTTGGTGATTCTCAGCTGGTAAAAATAAAGCATAAAATGATCACGTTTAATCCAGAACACAGCGTTGTTTTGAAAGTTCGGTAAGCGAGCTCTTTCGTGAAATATACGTCATGAAAGCCGACCAATCAGGTCGTGACCGTATCCTCATGCATTTGGTTCGGTAACTTTAGGTTGGCTGTTAAAAATGCCAGTGTGAACGCTAAGCGGACCAGGACTATGTGTTTTGTTTTTGGTCCGGACCAAACGAACCGAACTACAAGTGTGAACGCACCCTAAATCACACAACCAGTCCCAAAGTAAGCGAACGTGACCGGTCACTCACCTTCATGTATTTTCTGAACACAGCACGGATGTCTTCATTGAAGCTGGGCTGCAGGACGGTCCGCAGAAGATCCATGGAAATGACAGGATCTGTATAACTACACACAATGACACGTTCGGAAAAACAGCAATGTTTTGAAAGAGCCCGGGATGGACGAAAGTATTTTAACAGTGGAAACTAATCTTGAAATACACATTTGTGGACGTACCTAACCGACATCTGTGAGCGTCGTCCCCTGCGATGCACCTGTCTGTGTTTGATCATGATGTTCCAGGGATTCTGTCGTTCAGAAAAACATGTTTTCACAGCATCAACAAAAGGCCGTAAAGAAAGATGCAACAACTAAGATCCGATCAGGACGTGCTTTAACTGGCATGGTTAAAGGGTTTGTTCACCCAAAAATGAAAATCGTGTCATTAATTCCTCTCCCTCGTGTCGTTCTACACCCGTAAGATCTTCGTTCATCTTCTGAACACAAATGAAGATATTTTTGATGAAATCCGACGGTTCAGTGAGTCTCTATTGACATCAAGAGAATGAACACTTTCAATGTCCAGAAACATATTTAAAACGGTTCATGTGGTTCAAACTTAATATTATAAAGCGACGAGAATACTTTATGTGCTCCAAAATAACGACTTTTCAACCATATCTAGTGATGTTCGGTTTCAAAACACTGATTCATGAAGCTTTACGAATCTTTTGATTCGAATCAGTGATTCGGTTCGTGTATCAAACTGCCAAAATCACATTTTTCTTTCAGAGTTTTTTTTATTGATTTTTACAGGATAAATCCCATTTAACAATACCCCAACCGAAGTATTGAAATCGAATCACTCATGACGTAACAAAGCCTCGTTTACTGAAATCACGTGACTTTGAACCACTGATTTGAATCAAAAGATTCATAAAGCTTCATGAATCAGTGTTTTGACTGATTGTCCATCACAAGATATTATTGAAAATTTTGTTTTTTGGAGCACAAAAAGTATTCTCGCCGCTTTATAATATTAAGGTTGAACCACATGAAGTGTTTTAAATATGTTTCTGGACATTGAAAGTGCCAATAGAGACTCACTGAACCCTCGGATTTCATCAAAAATATCTTCATTTGTGTTCAGAAGATGAACGAAGATCTTACGGGTGTAGGACGACATGAGGGAGAGGAATTAATGACACGATTTTCATTTTTAGGTGAACAAACCCTTTAAAACAATGATATAATAAATAATATAACATAAAAAGTGTACTATGGTAAAAATATATAAAAGAAAGCGAGCATACTAAATTTTTTTCCATTTTAAATAAGTTAAAAAATCTTGCTAACAAATGGGCAAAACCTGCGATAATGCCAAGTACAGGTAATTAGCATTTGGGGGAAAAATAATTAGTCTTTAATATGGCATGAATAGATTTTTTTGTTGTAAAAATCCCTGACAAGATTGTTACACTGAATTACATTTTAGTGGGCGTCTTCTGTAAATCATGATAAAAATGCATGATATTTAATTTTTGCTCTGAAAATAATAGATTAAAAAATAACAATTCAAAGCACATTGATTTGATGCTTGAATAATATATATATTATATACACACATATATACATACATATATATACACACATATATATATATATACACACATATATATATATATATATACACACACATATATATATATATATATATATATATATATATATAACTATGAGTGTGTCTGACTTTGTGTGTGTATGCATATATGTAAACATATTGTAATATTGTAACAATTATTGTTACATTTAACACTCATTTGTTCTTAAAAAATAATAAAATCAATAACTAAGAGAAAACATTCCAGTAATAAGAATCTGTGCACTTAATTACGATAAAAATGTCAAAAATGTTCAAAATGTCATAAAAAAATGTTCAGAAACTGCCATAAAAGCAGGCTTCATTTTCTTATGGGATGATATATGAAATATAACAAGGTTCATGTTCAGTTATGGTGCACCCAGAGGAGGAGGAGGATGAGGATGAAGATGACACGAGTTTGACTCACCACTGTCTGAACTTGCTGCTCAGTAAAATCCTGCTGGAGCCAATCCCGGCGTCCCTCGCTCCTGTGGGCCCCCATCCCTCACAATCGATGTGTTCTCAGCGGATCGATGCGGATCGATAGAGAAGCTCCAGGGCTTTCGTGATGTTGATCGATAAGTGTGCACTTCACTGCCGCTGAGAGCTGACAGACGCTCAATGCAGTCTGGAGAGCTAATCCACACGCTTTAAACTTCTCTACAAAAATGCATTGAGGAGAACTGCTTTAACTGCATGTATTTTGATACAACGAAACAGTCAGAAAAGTCAGTGTTTGTCCAAGTTCGACAGCTCGATGAATTGTCAGTCGCTTCCTCGAGCTCAATAATGCAGTGACGTAAACAAGCATCGCACTTTCGGTTGCGAATTTCAAAATAAAAGTCCAGGATCGGCAACACGCATGCGCATTCCCACCACGGGCGTGGCCAGACTTCAGATTCACTTACACGGATCGAGCGGCCATCTTTGTTGTGGCGCAGAAGCTCACGAAACGCTTTATTTTACAGTGCGTGTAAAGAAAGTAGTTAAGCTTATAATTACTATAGTAAGAAGTGCATAATATGTAAATGTGGTACAGGACTGTAAAATGAAATTTCTGTTCAGATTAATATTTTCATAAATAAACGCCCATTTCTTGCTCAAAAGGAGTTACTTGCCAACTTTCCACATGCATGACTATTAATAACTTATGTAGTATAATATTGCACAAAGTATACGATGGCAGGTGCACATAAAACATGATATTGCCTTTTTTTTGTTATTGTACAACTTTCAACCTGTACTTGAAAGAGCAAGTATGTCCAATAAATGCCAGAGATGAATTCATGATTTCAATATTTTACTGAGAGCTTTTCTGATTCAGAGGAAAATCTTTATACCACTTTAGGTGATGGGGAAATGCCACAACACTGATAATATACAGGTAGAAGAAACAAATGATATAAGCACAGACATATTTACATTCACTGAATCTTTTCTTTATCAGAATAAGATTACAGGGGAGACATTCATGGCATTTTAGAGGACATTGAATCAAGAAACGCAATGGCGGCCAAGTATAAATCAATCAACATGACTGATAAACGCGAATCGGTTAAAAGCCTAGTGTGGCAAAGCTTACGACTAACTAAACAATATAGATTTGTACAATTTATATATTGTTGTTGTTGTTTTGTTTTTTTTTTTGTAATGAAAAATATCAGGTCATGCAAGATAAAAACCTAAACACTCTTGTAAGAAAACAAAGAACAAAAAAAAAAAACAACAGAATTATAAAAATAAAGTTATGGATAAATGGATGTTTTTGCTGGTTACACTTTTTGCAATCGTACATGGTTCTACTTTAAGATACAAGATAAATTCCTCCTTTTTTTTTTTTTTTAATAACACTTTGGTTTAGTTTAAAACAACTATTTCATAAATTCTATAATCCATAAACAGTTTAGAACCGAAACAATTAAATAAAATCATGGTGAAAAAGACATGTGTGTTCTTTTCAAATAAACTCAACAGCCGTGTGGGAAGAAAACTAATTCTGTACAACATCTACAGTTTTGCTGGTGATCCGCTCTGGGATTAAGAAATCCAACAAGTGCCTGTTGTTACGTTGGATTTTAAAAATGGCAAGCTGGGTTACATTACGCGTCAAACCACTGGAATGCTTTTAAACCGAATATAAAAGCCATTTTCCAAGTCAAGCGAAAAACAAAACAAACCTATACTCGCTTACAAACGGATGCGATGGGGTTTAATAAAGTGACGAATTTCTACATGCGTATTAACATGGCAAAAATCCACCATTGTAGTGTCAACAATCGTCCAATTTAGCAACAAATTCAATCCACTTTTCCTTTTTTAAAATGTACATTCAAAACGCTGCCCAGTGATACAATTTAAACTCGATACTATGTAAACAAATTTCGATGATTAGAAGAAAAGAAAGTTAAGCACTTTTCACATACACGAAACAGTGAAAACAAGGCAATAGCGACCAATTCTAATAACCGGACTCGGACGCAGTTATTAAAAGGAAGAATGTTTGCTTTCCTTCGTTTGACTTTCCAGGTGTCGCTGCTCTCAATTTATAAAACACCCGAAACGAGAGGTAGACTCGCCGGAGAGGATTCCACATTTACGAGCGAATTCTTTTTTTTTCTCTCTCGATAAAACCACAAACAGGTGGGATAATGCTTTCATAACTAATAAGAAACTCGCTAAATGCTACAATTGATGCGACCCAGAATGCCACACTAGGGTTCACACAGGCTTGAACTGTACAGAAAAGAAATATAGGTAGAAAATCTTTAAATAACTATTGTGTTCTGTACAATATTTTCGGAACGAGAAAAGAAAACGGACTGGATTTGACTGCAAATGGATGACTATTTCTCTGCTCGCTCACTGACCTTTTGTTATCGTTACATACAATATATATATATATTCTGTCATGAAGAAATCGAACAGAAAGGGAACGCTACAGGTTTAACGGGAAGCGACGAACGAAACGAGAAGCTCCGACGCGTGTCATGATGAAGGCTTTTAAACATAGCTGCCTGATCGCCGATCGTCTTCTGACACTGAATTATACAAAAGAATAATAATAGACGAGCGTCGGTGCGTCGACTCTTTGACAGCTTCATATTCCCGCCAGTGAGAAAAGCACAAAGTTAAAGAGTGAATAATCACAAAGCCTGTCATATTTCACGCCAAAATCAACAAAGAAATTTTATTCTGTTCGGAAAACGAAGACCACTTTTTAAATTTATTTCTATATATTATAACGCAAAAAAATGTTTAATAGTTGCAATGCAGGATGTTTTTGAGTAACGATGGATACACTCCATTGTGTTTAATTCAATAGCATTGTAACATTTTAACAGTAATGCTACAGTAAATCGTTACCGTTTAACGAATGAAAATGTCATTTTAACCACCGTTGAGAAGATTCTTCATTCTCTGTACGTTGTTCTTGCGATCTCGGTGTGGAATATGACACGCTTTCATGAGATTCACCCAAAAAGGCCGATGAAAAAAAAAAGAATATGATATGCTTGACTACATTTACCATCTCTTTAAAAAACAAAAAGGTGACCAAACTATCTACACACTGATAAAAAAAAAAAAAAAAACCCCAACAATTATGAGACTCGAACCCCTAAAACAAATAATATTAAATAATAGAGGTGGAAGAAAGTAAACAAATCTCGTGTGAACATCGAAAGCCGACAGCGCAATATTATCTCTCTCATACAATCACAGACTCTTTCCCGTGAACATACATACACGTGTCCACACGCCCAGCGCCGCCGCGTCTAAATGTTTGTTGTGTCCGGTGCAGTCTTGTCAACAGGACTGCTGTTGTCTTGAGTTTTAGCGGAGCGCTCCGGGACCGGTTTGGAGTCTTTGTCTCCGGTACTGGTGGAAGAGGGACCGGGTGAGGGCAATGAACGCCCGGAGACCTTATACGCCCCCAGGAGCTCCTGGATCCTCTCTGTGGTGGGCTCCCATTTGGCAAAGCCAGCATTGTTTTGGAGGAAAATGACTGCGGTTCCATGGACGGCCTTGTAGTACATCTCTTCTCTGGAGACACAAAGTCGAGAGAGCAAACCACAAGTTAATAAACAAGGGTACAGACCAAAAAATAGGGACAAAATCTTATTTTACAATATGAGAAATTTTATTGCACGATAACGACACACACATTAGAATATTATGGAAGCTTGTTTTTGCCACGGAATAAGAAAAAAGTTGTGACTTTATCTAACAATCATGCGAAAAAAGTCAGAATTGTAGCAATAGCAAGAAAAAATGTCAGAAATGACATTAAAAGTAGCAATTTTCTTTTATGCTTTTAAATTCCGCGCCGGAAGCTATAGCTTTCATATGATATAGATATTTTTGGTATTTTAATTTTATTATTAAAAATAAGAACAGAAGAAAATTAGCAACAATACGACGAATACGATATAACAAAATTTAAAAAACAACTGCACAATAGGTTTATTTAGCGTAGTATGAAATACTAAGGAAAATTAAGAATTAAATGTAAAAATTAGGGCTGTCAAGCAATTAAATGTTTAATTAAACTACATGATGTGGCGATTAATCCTATAGATCGCAAATTAAAAATCGCACATCAAATTTGACAGAGAAATTGCCCCCAAAAGACAATTTAAAGTCATTATTGTGTAAAGCATCAAACAGACACGACGGAAAGTAGCTTCAGCTAGAAATATTGCATAGATCGTACATGCTCTTTTGGACCAGGAAGGCGAGTAAAAGATGACTGAATTTTCATTTTGGGATGAACTATACCGTTTTTATTAATAATTTATAAATATGAAATCCTTTTTTTAATGAAATTATAGGTCTACTCTAAATAACAAACTAAAACTGTCAGTAGGTGGCAGGAAATGTCTTGACGATCAAGTCATTAAACGGCCGATTCATTCAGGAGAAGTAAATGGCTCTCTTATGAATGGTCCATTCACCCGATTCGTTCAAAACACGGATTCAGAAACGAAAATAACACATTCTGGACAGTAATATTGTGATACTGCGCTCGTTGCCAGCGTGATGTAGCTTAACTATATCACATGACGTAAATATGTAAATCAGATGACCTATGTAGGTCTGGGTGCATTAAATGCGTTAATTTTAATGCTTTATTTTTCACGGTAATTAATCAATCTAATGCATTAAACCCTAGTAAAATTAAAACACTGCATACTCTTCACTGTATAAGTTGAATTGATTCTTATAGATACAATAGTGATTTCTTCTTTGCCTTTTGTTCTTTGATTAACATTAATGACAGGTTTATTAGGATGCCGTCACTTTAAGAGCAAACGCACGGATCTAATATCCTGACGCACGTTTACACGACCCAGCCCTACTAACAAATGTCTGACCTTTTGCAGATGTGCTGCGAGCCGCTGCGGTACTCGTGCTCGAAGGCGGGCACGGTCATCTGGTGCCTTCGGAAGCGGCTGGACTCCATCCGTGTCAGGGCAGGGGTCGGCGGGTCACGCCACTCTGGCACAAAGATGATGAAGGACAGCGGCTCGCTGGAGCGTTCCAGAAGATCCTGAAAAAGATTGCGAGACAATGAGAATCCATATTCCGATCTAACCAATCGAGGGAGAGATGAAGAGTCGCACACCTCAAAGCGCGTCACCATGGTATCCATGAGTTCCTCGCAGAACGGAGGGTTGGCCTCAAATGAGCCACTGGCTGGAGAGAAGCTGAGAAACGGCCTGTGAAGACAGACATGAGGAAGCGATACAGTAAAGCTATTTAACAACAGCAAACAGAATAATTATAAGTCACAACCCTCTACAATGCGAGTAAATCACTCGCATATACAAGCAAATTTCACACTAGGCGACAGATTTTTTTTCGATTACCCAATAGCTAGTAAATTGTACTTTAGCAAGATGCCACGAAAGATAACTTATGCATGGATATTGAGCGCTTTCATGTCTTGCACATGAATGGACAACTTCACACAAAGTTATTATCTTGGCGAGCATCCTAGTAAATAGTCGGTTACGTTAAGTGAACATAAACAACAGTTATAAAAAGAGAAACCGCATGTGTAACAGTATCAGTATATCCGTGCATTATGTCTTAAAGTGACAGCAGCCTAATATTCCTGTTGCTGTCTTTGTTTTTAATGTTAAACGTGCAAAAAAATCACTTGACTGCTCTTGACTGAACTGTTGTAACTTTAATAAGGATTAATCTATATTTCATTTGAACAGTGAAGACTATGCAGTGTTTGTTTTACATTTGATAATTCAATTTCTGTGCATAAACTACCTAAGCTTTATTCAACTACTGCTATATCTACCAGTCTAGTTCATTTATGTATATCAGCACTGGAGAAAACAGTGACGTAATCGTCCGGCTCAGCTCAGTTCGCATACAACGGCGCCAATGCAGGCGTATCAAAAACACAGCTGAATATCAAGCAAGTGTCCCCGACCAAGCAAGCCAAAGGCAACTTACCATGACAGTAAAGCAATATATTACTACGGTAAATATATAAATCCGAAATAATGAAGTATCACGTTCAAAAACATTGTTGTATTTTTTGGCTCATCTAATAGGATTTTAGAACTCTGCATTTTTATAATACACACTTATTGTCAAAAACTGTTGGAGCATCACTTTTCAGTGCGCGACAATCAAGAACACATTTCCATACCCTCGAGATCCAAAGAAGCCGTCAATGTCTGGAAACGCGGAGCAGAACTGCTTGAAATAGCAGTTGAGAGGAGAAGCGAAGCACTCAAATGTCACGCCAAACTTTTTGTTGAGAGTCTCAAAGACGGGAACAGGTAGCGCCCCCTGCAGGCCAGACCCCTCGTTCACACCAGAGCCAAACATCACCTGTCATTCATTAGAGGGAGGGGAAACAAGTTGATGCCTTTGCGTTCCTGATTGATCACCAATGCTTGTAAACTTGAGTCTTACCTGGTATCTTTTGATAAGGCACCACACACGAGACAAGAACTTTTCAAACCTTGGGTCATCTATACAGCTGTATCGATATAGGAGTTCCTGTGTATGCCAGAGAAAGAAATGCAACAAAATAAGAATCCAATGTAGAGTAAATTTCTGGCTTTAATTTGTTTTGACCTAGTGTTGGCATGTACACACCAATTTGTTAAAATGACCGCGGTTGACCTTCACCATCTCCCCTTTATACCGCAGACAAGCGATGTCATTCTCGAAGTGCAGCTCAACACGCGGCTGAGGAGGAGACGGGATCGACAGTCTGACGGGATAACAATACACCAAGCGGTTCTGAACCTCCGTCGACTCGGTGCTGTCCACTTTAAAGCAAGAAGAGCAGATCAGAGGGGCTCTCAACAAAGTCAAACCAAGAGCAAAAATTGGCAGCAGGGCCAAAAATTCATCCTTTTCTTTGGAGTTGGTCGAATAAAACACTCACTGACCATTTTCCAGATTCATGTACATCTCCCTCTCCTACCCGTATTTGATTGATCTTATTTAAATTTATTTGCGTCACAGGTTAATTGATCCTTCGCAAACCGTTTGATTGACAGGCGATCTGACCAATCATAACCCCGAATCTGCCATTTTGTCCGTCAAAGCGGTCAGGGGAGTTAGTAGATTAACGTTAGTAAAAATTGTGTGTCCTCACGTCTTGAAACA
>CM074298.1:2789245-2811745 GCA_037194245.1 Opsariichthys bidens | reverse complement strand
CTAAATCATTCATTCAACTGTTTATATATATATATATATATATATATATAAAATAGAGAGTCACGATTTTTTGTACTCTCTTCAATAACAATTTTTCCATCAAAATTTGTGAATTTAACAACATTTAAATATTGCGTTAAAACACTTGCGAATAAAGCTGCGTTTCTATCCAGGGAGTTGAAGAGAACAAAATTCCACTTTCTGATTAACTATTGCTAAATAGCACTAAGAAAAGTAGGAGAAGCTTTCGGAGGCGGATGCCTGGTGTTTTGGGAGCACTTTTGATGATAGATTTTATGTTTCCATCGTAGTTTATTCGCATGTGCTCCAATCGGATACGAAATTTATTTAGAGACTTTTTTATGCACATTTTCAGTTCATGCATATATGCATATGCATGTATATATATATATATATATATATATATATACACACACATACATACATATATATACACACACATATATATATATATATATATATATGCATATAAAATAAATAAATTCTTAATTCATCGAGATTTGTGCATCTCTAAAAATAAAGTTGTGCTCCAAATTTAAAGTTGGCATCACAAAAATTGAGCACTTAAAGAATTTAAAGCACTGTTTGCATAGTAACGCAATGCCCAATTTCAAAACGGTTTTCCCAAGGTGACTTTTGAGTGTTTAAGCTTTCGAATGATGCCTAATTTATGGCGATTACTAAATTCTGTGATAGGGAAAAAGGCAACATATAAAAGCATGCCAAGAGCCCCACTTCCAGAACACTGACAGTTAACAGGTTAAGGCAGACTCTCTCAGCCATAGCAACTTATGAATGAGGGACAATCCAAGCATGGGACGAATCAGAAAAGACAAACTCCATGCTCACACAGAGGGCCGGTACGGAGCCGGCGCGGGCACGCTGGCCTGGCCTTGTTTCTCATCGGTGGCGTTGACCCAGGGTTTGACTCCTGGCGTGCTGGGAGAAATAGGGACAGTAGGAGTGGTTGGAGTGACAGGAATCTCAACCTGGAATCAGAAAATGTATTCACTAAAAATGACTAAAACAACAGCTAAATAGGAATTTATAAAGGAAGCATGCCACTTCACATCTTTTTCTGCTATTATGAAGAAAACTGACCTTCGGCCTCTTGAAACTGTTAGGGCCCGCTTGAGAAGCATCCTCTGACGGATGTCTCTTACGCTGCCCGTTTCCCAGACCTGCGTCGCTTATCGCCTCACCAGAGGCTGGAGCCGCGTTCAACCCCAGAGGATCCGACTGAAACAACGGCAGATACAGGACAGTGTTGTTTTTATATTATTATTAAAAATTGTTTTCATTAATTGAGGTAAAGGTGCAATAAAATATGAATATTAGATGAAAAACTACACGAAATAAAGTTTAAGAACCAAAATTACAAATAACTAAAATAAAAATAAAGTCAAATAGCAATTATAAAACAAAAACTTAAACTAAAACTAATATGAAAACTGAAAAAATTACTAATAAACATTATATAAATAATACTAAAACACTGGCATATGTTTTCACACCGCAAAACTAGATTATAGATTATTTTGATTGTGGAGAGTACAAATACAGAGCCAATTAAACAGTCAACAACTAACCAGCAGCAAGAATTACATTTAAGTAAAAAAAAAAAATAATAATAATAATAATAAATACTATAACAGTGCATAAATAGAGCTGAATTATTGTGGATAAATCTGTTTTAAATAAAGATTACGATTATAAACAGACAACTAAAACAAAATAATGTGATTTGCAAGGAAATCTGAAAGAAAATGTTCATTTTTCATCAGAGTGAATGATTCAATGACTCACACTTAACTACTGTTTCATACCGGAAATAATCAGCATTTCTGAACGAATCTATTGAATGAACGCTTCAATAAATCCATTCTGAACAGTCACTTGTCGCCACAATGTAATAAATAAAATAGTTTTTTCGAGTTCTATTGCAGATTTCAGTGTTTATATCCGAACTGTAAACTTTTATACCAGTGCTTGTGTGATAATATGAATATTTGTAACGCAGAAATAACAAAACTGTGATTTTGTCAAAGAAAAAATAGCTGTCATCTAATACGCGACACTAAAATAACAATGATATCGGAAAACGATTACACGTCTCATCTATAACAATAAACCTTAGTTCTTCCCCAAATGGTACATCCATAATATTGAGATTTAATTGGTTCTGAAGGCTGAACTTACAATGACATCGTGCTGCCCCAAGACTGGCATCTCCCACAGCGACTGGTTAGTGAATCGATTGAAGTAATATGGCCGATTCTCCCGTTTACTCCAACATTTTGCCCATCCAGCCTGAATCAGCTCATCTGAAAGTGAAAGTAAAAATCAGACGCATAGATTCACAGGCTGTCCCATTAGTCACTTCAGCCTCGCAGATACGGACCTGGCAGCTCTTGGATGGGTTTGCTGGTTGAGGGCGAGAGTGGAGCCTCCTGCGACGTGGACCCGGTGGGCGACATGACCATTGCCGAGTCTGCCTTTATTGTTGCGTGGTTTTCACTCGTCATAGCTCCTCATTTGTCCTGTCTTATGATAGTAAACGTCTCATCTTTACAATATGAAAGATTCTGAACACTAAAGGACATATTAAAGGGTTATTTAAAAAAAAAACAAAAAAAAAAACAGTTAGAGTGAATGATTCAATGACTCACAAAAAATTACTTAACTTGTTTCATACCGGAATTAATCAGCATTTTTGAACGAATCTATGGAATGAATGATTCATTTTTGAACGAATCTATGGAATGAATGATTCATTTTTGAACGAATCTATGGAATGAATGATTCATTTTTGAACGAATCTATGGAATGAATGATTCATTTTTGAACGAATCTATGGAATGAATGATTTATTTTTGAACGAATCTATGGAATGAATGATTCATTTTTGAACGAATCTATGGAATGAATGATTCAATAAACCCATTTTGAACAGTCAATTGTCAACAATGTAATCAATAAAATCGTTTTTTCAAGTTCTATTGTGATTGCTTCAGTAGATATCAGTGTTTATATGCGAACTATAAACTTTTATACCAGTACTTCTGTGATAATATGAATATTTGTTACACGGAAATAACAAAACTGTGATTTTGTCAAAGGTTTATTAGACACAGTCATCTAAAACACAACACTAAAGCTAAAGGTTAGTTCACCCAGAAATTAAAATTGTCATTAATTCCTCATGTCGTTCCGAACCCGTGAGACCTTCGTTCATCTTCGGAACTCAAATTACAATATGTTTGATGAAATCTGTGAGCTCTTTTGGCCTCCAATAGACTGCAACATTATTCCCACTTTCAAGGCACATAAAGGTAATTTAATGATGTCTTTACTACCTTTCTAGGCCTTGAAAGTGGCAGTCTATCTGAGGCCGATCTCATCAAAAAATATCTTAATTTGCATTCCAAAGATGAAAAAAGGTTTTCATTATTTAGTTAAACTAACCCGTTAACACTAAATGTTGTGTTTGGGGTCCAACACAATGTGTGAAACGTGAATAAATGCAAAAGAAACTTTGCATCCTAAGTTTACTTTGTGATAAAAAGATTAAAGTTTTAATCGTATAGTTTTGAATAGGTCAAAAGAACATGAACTTGCCAAAACAAAGATTCAATTCAACTTTATTCATTCCCAAAAGGCAATTTGGTCGTGGACATACAAATAAAACGCCCGTCATCGATTCATTATTTGAGCAAAAGGATTTTTCTTTTTTTAGGTGAACCAAGTCTGCTTGGGTGAACGTGAAAGAAAAAGCCCTGAAGGAAAAAAATAATAAACATAATGAAAGTGAAACCTTGGTTAGTTACAGCAAAAGTGTTTGAAACTATCATTTCATTCATAGATATGAAATATGAATACCATGGTAATTTTCGGTATAGTATTTTCCAGTGACCAAGTACGTCACAGATCAAGACATCATTGATGGAAACGTTTTTAAATCATACATAGACACTCTCTCTCGGTGTACTTCTGAGGAATACCATGGTAGTACCATGGTAAATGTGGTATTTATGCCTAACATTTATTTCGCTGGCTCGTTTAAATACTAACAGAAGGTAATGTGTCGCTCAATCTCAAAAAAGACTCGAACGGCTTGTTTTCCCCTCAAATAAAGCTTTCAGAAAGCACTATGGCGGTGACACGGTACAGTAATCTATCGGATACTAATACGATCGTACCACAGTATTACACCGGGTGTTTTTGGTTAGCGTCTCCGGGTATCAGACCGCACGTCGTGTATTTATTCTACGAATGTGTTTACTGCGTTTATCGTCGTTAATAAGAGCGCAAATGAGTGAAAGAAGGGCACGCATGCGCCTGCTACGCCGCCCACCCCGGATCGAGCCGCCCGAAAACAAACCCGAAGGAGGAGGAGAAAAACATCCAACAAAGAGCAACGGCAGCACAAGCCTCTGTGCTGGAAAGAACAGGTAAAACAAGACCAGGTGGCTTCATTTGGGCACAGAAAGGACAAGGATACATAGGGCCATCAACACAGTGTGTCAAACTGCTCATTTATTGAGTTTAAACCCCGTCCATTTTCGACCGTCACGAGCACAAATTTTAGGCGCGCACTTTCGCTTCGTGGAAACGGTCGACAAGATGGCGCGCGCTCTCGCATACTAGGCGCCGCGCTCACTGCGCATTATAATGTCTGTTTATTGCGTGCATTCCGCACGTTTGCAGCCACCGAGGGGATATTATTGTGCCCCGTGCATTCCGCCACACACCCATAGGTCTAGCGCTGCTCTTCAATGGCTGAATCCCTTACCTTGGAGAGGTTTGATCGGAGTCCTCAATAGGCTTTGCTCTATTCGGTTCGGACCCGCCTCCGCCTCTCCCTCCCCACCGACTCCGCCATCTTGTATCGGGCACTCGGACGCGGTTAATGCGCACGCGCGGGTTTGGTTGCCATCCGCAGTGGAAGTCGTCAAACCCGCGCGGCCATTTGTAAAGAGGCATTCATGAATTTTCCGTGTACTGTGAAGCGAAATCACCAACATAAACGCATTTGTTTCTCTGCAGGAAACTGTGTGAAAGTTCTTTGTTGTTGTCCTGAAAATATTTGTACTTTTGCTTCAATAAAAATGGCAGTCTATCATTTGTTTTGAATTTCTTGGGGGTTTTTTTGTTTGTTTTTTTACATATTTCAATAAAATTGCAATGTCTATCCTCTGTTTTGAATTTCTTTTTTTTTTCTTCTTTTACATATTTCAATAAAAATGACAATGTCTATCCTTTGTTTTGAATTTATATTTTGTAGTTTTTTAACATATTTCAATAAAAATGGCAATGTCTATCATTTGTTTTGAATTTCTTGGGTTTTTATTTACCTATTTCAATAAAATTGCAATGTCTATCCTCTGTTTTGAATTTCTTTTTTTTACATATTTCAATAAAATTGCAATGTCTATCCTCTGTTTTGATTTTTTTCTCTCTTTTTTTACATATTTCAATAAAAATGGCAATGTCTATCATTTGTTTTGAATTTCTTGGGAGTTTTTTTGTTTGTTTTTTTACATATTTCAATAAAATTGCAATGTCTATCCTCTGTTTTGAATTTTTTTTTTTACTTTTTACATATTTCAATAAAATTGCAATGTCTATCCTCTGTTTTGAATTTCTTTTTTTTTTACATATTTCAATAAAATTGCAATGTCTATCCTTTGTTTTGAATTTCTTGTTTTTTTTTTACATATTTCTGTTTAACTTCATTTTTGTTTCAGTTATGTTTTAACCATTTAAGTACTCCAACTTAAACTTATTTATTGTTGCAAATGCAACATTTTTTTTTTACTAAAAACTATATAATTTGAGTTACCTTTACTTCAGTAAAAATGGCAATGGCTATGTTTTGAATATATTATTATTATTATTATTATTATTAATGAATGCAGATCAAAAAATGAAATAGCCTAAATGAAACCAGTCAAAAACAGATAGCCTGTTTAAGTTCCAAATTGATCCTAAAGTCTTGACACTTAGTATACACCTCAACTGCATTTATACTTTTAATCTTTTACATGTTGTGGTAACAGGTACCAGAAGAAACCTAGAGATGTTCTAAATCAAATAAAGGCTGTTTAAATAATTGTTTTCTTGTCAATGTTTGCTTATGAACTCTACCACCGTTCCACTTTTACACATTATTGTGTCATTTGAACTATATTTGTGAATTACGCATTCGGCTCATTTCCTGTTTGTACATCATGTGATTTGCACTACATTGGTCATGCATTTAAATTCAAGCATCTTTGCATTTAAACTGCACTTCTGGTTATAGATTCTGGCTGTTTCACTGACTCCGTATTTGTACTTTGCAAAAAAAATCAAATTCAAATATCTAAATAAACTATAATTGTTAGGTATGAATACATTTTCTATCAGTGTAATATTGTAATATTTGGGCATATTACTTTTATTTTTATACTTTCTGTTTTCATTTTATTTTGTTTTAGCAATTTTGTTATGTGCTTTTGTAATTACTTAAATATTTCTAATATAGCTTTAATTTATTTTTGAGTTTTCTTCATTTTAGAGTATGATTTTTCTGTACTTTTAGAACTTATTTCAGTTATATATATAATGTGTGTGTATATATGTATAGGGTTGGGGAGTAACGAAATACAAGTAACTCAGTTCCGTATTTAAAATACAAAATTTGAGTGACTGTATTTCATTTTAAATGGGTGGTAATCAGATTACAGTCACATCTGAAAAGTGTTTTAGATTACCAAAGTGATTACTTTGAGTTTTAATGTCATTTAAACAGCGATTGCTGATTCTCTGACTCTGACCGTCTGAAAAAGACGAGTTCAGTTTCATGTTTTCCACTGTTTTCATGTTTTGGGAGTCATTTTATAATTCACTCGTCACTGTGACTTTTTCTCACAATTTGTTTTTTCTCCTCACAATTGTGAGTTTGCATTTCACAATTCTGACTTCTTTTTCTCAGAATTGCGAAATTTAAACTCACAACTGCAAGTTATAAAGTCAGAATTGGGAGATATGAACTTGCCATACTAATTTTTTTTCTTGCAATTGTGAATTTAGTATGAGTTTATATCTCATAATTCTGATTTTTCTCAATATTGTGAGTTTATATCTCATATTTTTCACTTTTCTCAATATTGTGAGTTTATATCTCATAATTCTGACTTTATAACTCACAATTGCAACTTTATATCACACAATTCTGAGGGAAAAAGGAAAAAGTCAGAATTGTGAGATAAAAACCTGCAATGACCTTTTTTGTGTTTGTTGAACATGATGAAGTTACTAAACTTGAGTAATGTAACAAAATACGTTACAAATGACTTTTTAAAGCATGTATTTTGTAATCTGTAGTGAAATACATTTTAAAAGTAACCCACCCAACTCTGTATGTATATATGTATATCTCAAATTATGATTCAGTGCTTTTCTGACATCAAAGCCCCGCACGTCAAGCCATTCATCAAGTCCGGTGGTCTACAGAAGTTGCACAAAGCCTCTGAGGGAATTCTGGTTCACCAAAAATCTGGGAAACCAAATCAAATGTTGTTGTGTCTAAACTTGTGCTACTCATTCGCCTGGAACAAAGAACACGAGATTTCCTCACCCCTCTTCTCAAACCGGTCTAAGCCTATAACTAAAACAGAAAATTTGATGTGCTCGCCCCATAATTGATGGCCAAAAACCATTAAATGGCCTTTTTTTCTGAACTTGATTCTCCAAAGTGAGCTCCACCTTGGTCCTCTGTGGTTTTAAGCTGAACCCATTTCGTGCATCATGTGATTCTATGATTCCATGAAACCTTTCACCATGGGCTTCTAAGAAGTCATGAACTAATTTTAGGTTTAGTTTAGTAATTAAAGGGCAGACTGCTGGAATCTGTTTAATGCAGCCTGGAGCCGTCGTTCCTCTGCCTCACGTTTAAATAACATTTAGAAAAGCGCCAACTATTTAGACAATGAAACAAAATCCAGCATTTTTTTTTTTTTTTTTGTTGCATGTTAATCTTTAGAAAATGTTTTCTTTGCACACGATCATTCTGATGAATTGTTGCGACAAGGTCATATGACATGAGGAAAAGAGGAACACCCTTTTCCCAACTTGCTTTTACTCCCATATATAAACTGGGAGCCTAGAGCACTCGGACTAAAAGAGGGAGGGATGCGAGAGGATTTAAACAGCCACTTCACTGGTGATTTCCAGACTGCAAGAAAATATCTGATTCTTCTGAGAAACTCCAAAGTTACCCAGCTGGTATTTCCACACCACTGTAAGTATTGTTGTGAAAGTCACTACAAAGGTATTTGGGGAGGGAAATATGGGAATAATTCTTGCACAAAATGTGTACAAAGTTTCTGGATTCACTTTGTGCCATCTCTCTAAAGAGAACGAATGGCTTCCCGGCACAGATGGAGGTAGGTGTATGTTTCTAATTTGGATGTTTGCACTCGTTTACACCGTTCGGCTATCAGAACATCAGCTGTTTTTTGGATTTAGACTACAGCATCCTTCGTGTTTCGACTTACTGTCGAATAAGTAAATTATCAATTATTTTCATATTTAATTATTACGTTTTAAAAATAATATGATTTAAATTATGCATCAGTTCTAGTTGGTTTAAATGCAGAACATTTTATATCGTATCGTTTTGCCCTTGACTTTAACCCACATTCACATATCTGAGCGGTTCAGATGTTGGCTATTTTATTAATTATTAAATATAAATATCATACATTGATATTGCATTCCTTATTAACGTAAATCAAGATTAATGTAAATTCTTATGTCATTGTGCGTGCAAACATAAAGCTGTTTCTGATTCTGATTAATAACATAATATACATTTTTTTGAAATGATTTAACACTGTATTTACATTTACATACACGGTTGCAGTGCTATCTTCCACTTGTCTAATAACACATATCTTAAATGTAAAGTGTGGACTTTGCTTGTGTGTTTTACCAATTATATTTGGGGTATTTGGGGTTATTGACCAGGCCATCTTGTGTTTGTGAACTATAGTAACCCCACTGCCTTCTCAAAGCAAACACCACCTTATGGCCAAAAACACTTGTGAGGAACATAACACGATTTCCACATGGAAAGAATTGTTTATTTTTTGATTTACTGCAACTTGATTTAAAATACATATATATGTTTCACAAAGAACATGTTCATCCTTCCTGAAATGTAAAGACTTCTGGCTTCATTGGGCATCATTTTGTGTCAAAGGTCACCTATCGGTATTGCACACGGACAATGCGTTTGCTGGAAGTTATCGTCGTAGAGCAGTAATTACCTTTGGATGCTTAAAAAGCCCATTCAGGGTTTCATACAAAATGAATGAGGCATTTGTAAAACTTTCCGCCTGCCTGAGATCTTCTTTGAAGCGAGATAAATCCGCCAGACCCTGGGGTCAATGACCTTAAAAAGCCCATTTGCGGGACAGTTTGTTTTGGTCCTGTTTGTTCCTGTTGGGTGACTATTAGAGACAGCTGCCTCCAGTGACTAAACGCACACATGCGACCTCCAAGATAGCGACCTCATTCAAGCTGTCGGCCACTGCATCTGTATTATTCTGGTTATTTTGCTTGCCAAGTCCCACTTTTATTATTATATTTAGTCATTTAAACTCGGTCCAGACCATTCGAGCTATGCGTATGAATGAAAAGCATTTTAACACCTTAGCCAATTTACCAAAAATCTCACAAAACACTTTAGGAACTGCATAGCAACACCCTAGCAACCACCCAGAACACCACAGCAACCATCCAGAATTCTCACAATTGCTTAGCAATCACCAAATACACTTTAACTATCACCTAGAACACCAACACCTTAGATCACCATGGGAACTGCATAGCAACACCCTAGCAACCACCCAGAACACCACAGCAACCATCCAGAATTCTCACAATTGCTTAGCAATCACCAAATACACTTTAACTATCACCTAGAACACCAACACCTTAGATCACCATGGGAACTGCATAGCAACACCCTAGCAACCACCCAGAACACCACAGCAACTATCCAGAATTCTCACAATTGCTTAGCAATCACCAAATACACTTTAACAATCACCTAGAACACCAACACCTTAGATCACCATGGGAACTGCATAGCAACACCCTAGCAACCACCCAGAACACCACAGCAACCATCCAGAATTCTCACAATTGCTTAGCAATCACCAAATACACTTTAGCTATCACCTAGAACACCAACACCTTAGATCACCATGGGAACTGCATAGCAACACCCTAGCAACCACCCAGAACACCACAGCAACCATCCAGAATTCTCACAATTGCTTAGCAATCACCAAATACACTTTAACTATCACCTAGAACACCAACACCTTAGATCACCATGGGAACTGCATAGCAACACCCTAGCAACCACCCAGAACACCACAGCAACTATCCAGAATTCTCACAATTGCTTAGCAATCACCAAATACACTTTAACAATCACCTAGAACACCAACACCTTAGATCACCATGGGAACTGCATAGCAACACCCTAGCAACCACCCAGAACACCACAGCAACCATCCAGAATTCTCACAATTGCTTAGCAATCACCAAATACACTTTAGCTATCACCTAGAACACCAACACCTTAGATCACCATGGGAACTGCATAGCAACACCCTAGCAACCACCCAGAACACCACAGCAACCATCCAGAATTCTCACAATTGCTTAGCAATCACCAAATACACTTTAACTATCACCTAGAACACCAACACCTTAGATCACCACGGGAACTGCATAGCAACACCCTAGAAACCATGTTCTCATTGGGGATGCAGCCTCTCTCTCTCTCTCTCTCTCTCTCTCTCTCTCTCTCAGTAGTCAGGATGTCAATGGAGGAGAGGCTTCAATACGCTGAAATAGGAAATAGCTTATAATTTAATGAATCGACAACCCATCGGCTAATCTTAAACATGTTTACTCTTAAACATTTTTTTTTTTTTTGGATTGATCTATTTTTAGAGTTTACGCCGAAAAATAAAACGCTGTTTTTGTGTGTGTGTGTGTGTGTGTGTGTGTAAGAGAAGTCATGGACAATTGCGCAACGTGATTCAGTTTTCTGCACTTTTCATTCATTTCTATAATTAACATCGCAAACAGTGATTGACTGTTGCACAACACTGAGAGAAATTCAATGACGTGAAGGCTGTAATGTAATTGGTTATCAAGGCACACGTGATCAAAGTTAGCCGTTACGCTTTTTCAAATGGTAGAGCTTTGTATCTCCCAATATTAAGAGTGAATCGGAGACGACAGCAAATATACGATAATAATAATATATATTATTTTATAACGCATTTGCTCTAATAGCAAAAGGCTTTTCACGGCTTTCCAAAAGAGGGAAAATATCAATAAATTCATTATTTAATTATAATAATAAACTTCATTTTATATAGCGCCTTTAAAAGTAACATCTCAAGGCGCTTTACATAACGAAATGAAATCAAAAGATACACATAACAGTTAAATCAAAAATAAAAAGCCAGTATAATAACATAGAAAGTAAACAAATGAATCACATAAAAGCTATCCTAAACTAACGTTTTGAGGGATGATTTAAAAATAATGAGGGATTATTTGACGTCACTCCCCCTCCAGCCCTTGTATTAGAAACCATAATTCGTTTTTTTTTGTAATTTACTGCCAAGGTAATATAACCATAACGTATGGTGTTATAAATGTGAATGAAATTTTAAAAAAATGTCAAATATTAAAAACGACTAGATTCGCGATGTTGATAACTGTGGAAACGCGTCATCGCAGTCCGTTCAGACGAGACTCTGCACTATAAACACACACGCAGGAATAGAGACACACACTCTTCACACACACTGCGCACGAGAGCGGAGAGACCTGCACTTCTTTGGCTGTGTATTTACATACGCTTGAAAGGCAAGATCATTCTCTCCTTTGCTTTTCTGTCTGTATATTTAGCTGTCAGCACCTGTTTTCCTGCTGACGCACTGGAGGAGCTCTGTGGTGCAGGACTGCCTGTGCAAAACTGTAATGGACTTTATTTCTCTTAAAGTGTCACACTGTGCCTCTGATGCGTGATGGGATCTTTGAAACTAACAAATGAGGAGGGATTTCTTTGTGCAAGAGATTTGGTTTTGAATTGATTTATTTTATATCAATAATGATTTAAGATAGATTTAGATCTATCTATCTGTCTATCTATCTATCTATCTATCTGTCTGTCTGTCTGTCTGTCCGTCCGTCCGTCCGTCCATCCATCGTTCTATCTATAGTTCTATCGTTCCATATATCGTTCCATCTATCGTTCCATCTATTGTTCCATCTATTGTTCCATCTATCTATCTGTCCGTCCGTCTGTAGGTTCGTCGATCCATCGTTCTATCTATAGTTCTATCGTTCCATCTATCATTCCATCTATCGTTCCATCTATCGTTCCATCTATCATTCTATCTATCTATCTATCTATCTATCTATCTATCTATCTATCTATCTATCTATCGTTCCCTTTATCTATCTTTCTATCGTTCTATCTAGCATTCTGTCTAGCGTTCCATCTATCTATCTATCTGTCCGTCCGTCTGTAGGTTCGTCCATCCATCGTTCTATCTATAGTTCTATTGTTCCATCTATTGTTCCATCTATCGTTCCATCTATCGTTCCATCTATCTATCTATCTATCTATCTATCTATCTATCTATCTATCTATCTATCTATCTATCTATCTATCTATCTACCGTTCCCTTTATCTATCTTTCTATCGTTCTATCTAGCATTCTGTCTAGCGTTCTATCTATCTATCTATCTATATCTATCTATCGTTCCATCGTTCCCTCTATCGTTCCATCTATTGTTCTATCCATCATTCCATCTATTGTTCCATCTATCGTTCCATCTATCGTTCTATCCATCATTCCATCTATTGTTCCATCTATCGTTCCATCTATCTATCTATCTATCTATCTATCTATCTATCTATCTATCTATCTATCTATCTATCCTTCCCTCTATCATTCCATCTATTGTTCTATCCATCATTTTATCTATCGTTCTATCTATCGTTCTATCTATCGTTCTATCTATCGTTCCATCTAGCATTCCATCTATCTAGCGTTCCATCTATCTAATCTATCTATCTATCTATCTATCTATCTATCTATCTATCTATCTATCTATCTATCTATCTATCTATCTATCCTTCCCTCTATCATTCCATCTATTGTTCTATCCATCATTTTATCTATCGTTCTATCTATCGTTCTATCTATCGTTCTATCTATCGTTCTATCTATCGTTCCATCTAGCATTCCATCTATCTAGCGTTCCATCTATCTAATCTATCTATCTATCTATCTATCTATCTATCTATCTATCTATCTATCTATCTATCTATCTATCCTTCCCTCTATCATTCCATCTATTGTTCTATCCATCATTTTATCTATCGTTCTATCTATCGTTCTATCTATCGTTCTATCTATCGTTCCATCTAGCATTCCATCTATCTAGCGTTCCATCTATCTAATCTATCTATCTATCTATCTATCATTCCATCGTTCCCTCTATCGTTCCATCTATTGTTCTATCCATCATTTATCTATCGTTTTATCTATCGTTCCATCTAGCGTTCCATCTATCTAGCGTTCCATCGTTCCCTCTATCGTTCCATCTATTGTTCTATCTGTCAATCTATCGTTCTATCTGTCTGTCTGTATAGTTTATTTATGGAATGGACATGGACATAGAGATCTAGAATATAAATGAACCTTTTCATTATTTTTTCCCAACTTCTTCTTTGACCATTTTTGATGATGCTGGTTGATCCTACCTCTCATTTTTTGTCTTGATCACTTTGTTAACTTGTTGTTTTTCAGGTCTACTGAGGAATCATGGGACTGCTGAAAGTCATCTTTCTTCTTTCACTCGTCACGATGACCTTAGCAGAGCCGCCTGGATGCAAGATCCGCATCACTGACAGAGGACTGGAGATGTGTAAGATATAGCCCAATATTCATTAAAATACATCTATAGTTTATCATATAGTTGTCTAGAAAAGACTGGCCTGTGTTTGACGTCTTCACAGTGAAGGCCGAGACAAAGAATTTCGTGGAAGGAGAGTTGAGTGACATCACCATGCCAGAGATGCGTGGGACTGAGGGCCGCTTCCAATACACCATCAAAGAGTATGTTCATATTTCATCTACTGGATTTCCACTTTCATATCTGCACCGGCGCCCTCATGTGGTGATTCACACTCAAAGACCAGGAGGACACAAATGCAAATGCCAGAGTTGTGCACCAGTCAGAAATGAATTAAAGGGTTAGTTCATCCAAAAATTAAATTAATTTAAAAAAAAAAAATTAATTACTCACCCTCATGTCGATCTACACCTTCTATTGACAGCAAGATAATGAACACTTTCAATGTCCAGAAAACATATTTAAAACAGTTCATGTGAGTACAGTAGTTCAACCTTAATATTATAAAGCCATGAGAATACTTTTTGTGCGGCAAAAAAAAGATCTAAATAATGTATGACAAAATAAAAAAAAGGTGTCAAAATAACGACTTTTCAACAATATCTAGTGATGTTCGGTTTCAAAACACTGCTTCATGAAGCTTTACGAATCTTTTGTTTCAAATCAGTGGTTCGGACCGCCAAAGTCACTTGATTTCATTAAACGAGGCTTCATTATGTCATGAGTGATTCGATTTCAATACTTCAAGTGACTTTTGGCAGTTTGAAACGCAAACCGAATCACTGATTCAAATCAAAAGATTCGGAAAGCTTCATGAAGCAGCGTTAGATATTGTTTAATAAAACCGTGATTTTTTTGGCGCACAAAAAGTATTCTCGTCGCTTTATAATATTAATGTTGAACCACATGAACTGTTTTAAATATGTTTCTGGACATTTAAAGTGTTCATTATCTTTCTGTCAATAGAGACTCACTGAACCGTCGGATTTCATCAAAAATGTCTTCATTTGTGTTCAGAAGATGAACGAAGATCTTACGGGTGTAGAACGACATGAGGGAGAGGAATTAATGACATTTTTGGGTGAACAAACCCTTTTAATTTCCAGTTCTATTCCTGACTTTGAATTGAGGTAGCAAAGAGGATGCAGAATTGTTATTTAGAATGTACAATCATTTGAATTCAAAGAAATTCAGATTTGTCACTATAAAGCAAAGTTTTGTCGAGACTCCCAAGAAACTCTGACTAGTTTGAAAATTGAAAAAAAGATTTAAAGGCCTTACAGATTAGAAAGAGGAGTGATTCACTACAGAGGGCTCATGTTTCTGTAGCGTGAAGATCACGGAGCTGAACCTGACGTCTGACCTGCGCTTCCAGCCGGATGTGGGGCTGCTGTTCGAGGTGCAGAACTCCTCCATCACCCTGAACTTCCAGAGACGCATCCTTTACTGGCTCTTGTGAGTCTGACATGCATCTATAGCACTCGAGCAGAAGACTTGAGGTTATACCCCTTACAAAAAAGTGTGCTATTACTACACTTCTTTTAAACTAAAGCTAAGACTAGTACTTTTTTTGTACTTGCACTCAAAATTACACTCAAGTATACTTGACTTACACTTATTTGGCTTATACTTGTACTTGTGTTTTGATCGAAATATAGGCCTACTTAAAAGTATAATTACATATTCTAAGTATAATTTTTTTAATCTTGCCTTTAGATTGTTTTACATACTGTCTTCATTGATTTATAATTATATATAATTCATAGAAATGTTACACGTACTCAGAAATATAACTAATTCTGAGTATGTGAGTTTTTGTGTAGTGTACATAGGAATTTATATTTGTTATTTAAAAATAATTAATAAGTAGTGAAGTATAAGTATGCTGTTAAGTTCACTTAAAGAAAACTAACAAGTATAAAACTACTGAACTAGTAGCTTACTAAGAGTATGCTTCAAAGTAAAAAACATGCTATAAGTATTTAACTAGTAAACTATCAGTATACCTAGAAGTTCACCAATAGTATAGTCGTGTACTTGACATTTACACGCAAAGTACACATGCAATAGTGCTACTAGAACATTGTAACATCATAAAGTATACTTAAAAAAATACTTGAACTTAGCTTAAGTATGCTTAATAAAATGAACTTGAAGATGTGACACGTATTCAGGATCAAAAGTGACATTAAAGACATTTATAATGTATTCAAGTAAATGCTGTTCTTTTGAACTTCCTTCATTAAAGAATCCTGAAAGAAATGTATCAACATATTCATCAGTGATAATTATCAAAAATGTTTCTTCGTTCAAATCAGCATATCAGAATGATTTCTGAAGGATCATGTGACACTGAAGACTGGAGTAATGATGCTGAAAATTCAGCTTTGATCACAAGATATAAATTACATTTTAAAACATATTACAATGGAAACGAGTTATTTTAAATCGTAATAATATTTCACAATATTACTGATTTTACTGTATTTTTGATCAAATAAATGCAGCCTCGGTGAGCAGAAGTGTAGTCATAAAGTGTCGACATAAAGGCATGTGAAAAACTAAAAGCGAGAACTGTCCATCATTCACGGTCTGTTACATGATGCAGTTTAAAACTTTTTAGGTCTCCCCCTTTCTCTCCATCAGTTATGATGAGGGAGCCATCAACGCCTCAGCTGAAGGCGTCAACATCTTCACTGTCCTCCATCTCAGCAAAGACCAGGAGGGCCGTCTCAAGATCTCCAACATCACCTGTGACGCGTCCATCGCCAAGATGAGGGCCAAATTTGGCGGGACGCTTGGGTACTTGACTATATTGAACTTTGAGCATGTTTATTGCAAGTGGCGCATGATTTGATGAACTTTTTTTGTCAATTAAATACACTCAGCATTGCGTCTTGTGTTCCTCAGGAGGGTTTATGACTTCATCGGAACGTTCCTGACTACCGGCATGCGCTTCATCTTAAATAAACAGGTTTGTTTGCTTCCTGCAGACAGGATTAGCTGATTCGTGTCATGGTGTTTGCATGTCATTGCTCGATATGTTTTAACTTTAGCATTCATTTTAACACAACTTAACTTTTGCATATATGTCTCTGTCAGATTTGTCCTGCCTTGAATCATGCTGCACTAGTTTTGGTTAACCAGCTGCTGGAAACAATCCCAGGTGTGAGAACATCATAAAACTGTTGTGATATATTGATTCTGCCGACACACGCGTGTTTACCTGAATGTGTTTTTCAGTGCGCACGGAGGTGGACAGTTACGTGGGCATCGATTACTCACTGCTGAATGACCCGGTGGTGACAGAGTCAAGCCTCGATATGGATTTTAGGGTGAGCGAGTGGATGCGATGGGTGGAGCTTGACTTAGTCCAGCTCCACCCCTGTGGACCTAATGGGTGGGGCTAGACCTTATGAGGTTTAGGGTGTGACTGGACCTTCGAGCTCCACCCATTACGTCCAGAGAGGAGGAGCTGAATGTACATTCTTCAAAGAATCCTGAAATAATCTATAACAGTTGTCATTAAAACTTTTTATGTACTTACTCTCAAAATTACACTTAACTTAAGTATACTTGACTTACACTTACAGGAAACTCTAAGTATATTTGGCTTATACTTGTACTTTGATCGAAATATAGGCCTACTTAAAAGTATAATTATATATTCTAAGTATAATTTTGTTTAGTCTTTAGATAGTTTTACATACTGTCTTCATTGAAAATGTTGATTTATAATTATATATAATTCATAGAAATGTTACACGTACTCAGAAATATAACTAATTCTGAGTATGTGAGTTTTTGTGTAGTGTACATAGGAATTTATATTTGTTATTTAAAAATAATTAATAAGTAGTGAAGTATAAGTATGCTGTTAAGTTCACTTAAAGAAAACTAACAAGTATAAAACTACTGAACTAGTAGCTTACTAAGAGTATACTTCAAAGTAAAAAACATGCTATAAGTATTTAACTAGTAAACTATCAGTATACGTAGAAGTTCACTTGTAGTATAGTTGTGTAACAACATTTACACGCAAAGTACACATGCAATAGTGCTACTAGAACATTGTAACAAAGTATACTTAAAAAAAATACTTGAACTTGAAATAATCTATAACGGTTTTCACAAATATATGATGCAGTACAACTGTTTTCAACATTGATAATAATAAAAAAATCATTTTTGAGCAGCAAATCAGCTGATTAGAATGAAATCTGAAGGACATATTTCAAAATATGCACAAATGGCCAAAAATGTATTAATAATATAGATGGCAAAATAGATTTGACAAATTTTCTTTACTTTTATCATTTCCTTTTTTTTTTTTTTTTTTTAAATACGTATTGTCAAAGTAAATATCATATTTATTTAATACATTTTGCATCCACCCAAAATTGCCTGAAGATGTATTTTCTTGCTCCTTGAAGCACATTTTGTAATATATTTTGGAATTTGAAGGAATTTCTATTGTTGCATGATATAAAGTCAGAATTGTGAGATATAAAGTGGCAAATCTGACTTTTTTTTCCTCGCAATTCAATTTATATCTCACAATTCTGACTTTATAAAAAGTCGAAATTACCTTTTTTTTTAAAAATTATTTTATTTAGTGGCAGAAACAAGCTTCCATACATAAGTTTTTTTTATGCTTCAAATGAATAGTTTTTTAAATGTATTTTATTTACATATTTCTCTCCCTCTCTTCTACACAGGGCATGTTCTACGACCTTAAGAATGAGAAAGAGACCCTAGTGAACTACGCCGTGGATCCCGTAGTGAGAGAGTATAATCGTATGATCTATCTCTCCCTCTCCGAGTACTTCTTCGACAGTGGCCTCTTCTCTTACTTCAAAGGCGGCCTGTTCCAAACGCAGATCGCAAACGAACGAGTAAGACGCCATCTAATGCGTTTCAAAGGCACGATGCAAAACTAAGACGAAAACAACTATTGTTCAACTCATTTCAGATGCCAAAGGACTTAGAAATGCTCCTCAGGACCACCTACTTGGGGACAATCATGATGCTGGTGAGTAAAATTAGAACGTCGTACATGTATCTATTAGCGACACCTCGGCATCCACCCACGTTCTGTGTTTGTTCTGTCCTATCAGAACCCGGCGCTGATGGATCAGCCTCTGTCACTGGAGATCGAGGTCACCGCTCCTCCTCGCTCCACTATCAAGACCTCCGGTGCCAGTGTGGCCGTCAACGCTATGGTCAAAGTGTTGGTTCTGCCGGCAGGAAAACCGCCAGTGCAGCTCAGCAGCATGACCATGGTGACAACTATTATACATAATCACATAATGAGTTTTCTGATGAAGGCTTGCAATAAATGCCCCAACTCTGACTTTGCTTTAGGAAGGTAAATTCAATGCGAAAGTGTCGATGAAGGGCAAGCGCTTAACTATCCATTTAGATCTGAGAAGGTAAATATAATGCACAAACATTGAACTGTATTTGACACTCACTTTTAACACATTTTGAACCGAGAATCTGTTTTCAGGTTCAAAATATACTCCAATCAGTCTGCTCTGGAGTCTTTAGCTGTAAGTGTCCCATCAGTTCCACTTCGAACACACCTGACGGAAAGCCCATCAAGAGCGGATATTAAATGTCATTTTTATTTTTCCTTCAGCTTATTCCACTACAAGGTCCCCTGAAGACGATGCTGCAGATCTCCGTTGTGCCTCTCATTAACAGTAAGCGAAACGATATATTATACATAAAAAGTCAAATAAATGAGACTCACCAAGGCCGCATTTATTTGATGAGAAATACCGTAAAATCAGTCATAATGCGAAATATTTCGAATAACAATTTTCTATTGGAAAATGTCATTTGAATTTTCAGCAGTCTTCAGTGTCACATGATCCTTCAGGACTCATTTAAATAATACGCTTTGATGTTCGCTTAAGGTATTTGAAAACATCTAAATGCTTCATCCTGTGTTTTCCCGTAAGATTACATTAAGCGGGGCGTGCAGATCCCTCTACCGGACGGGCTAGACTTCATCGAGGAGGTGGTCGAGTATCACAATGTGAGTTGAAGGGAAACTTTTATCATAAGTTTAAGCTACAAACAGGGGCGGACTGGCCATCGGGAGCACCGGGACATTTCCCGGTGGCCTGGTGGTCATTCTGGCCTGCCGGCTGCTGCTGTGCTGTCCATCAGACTGACGTGCAATAGGCTGGTATGCAACTGCGAATTAATTGACGCACTTATGAATCTACGAATCAGGCGATCGCGGACTGAAAATGACGCCACCACATGACCCAACATCAGCGAAGCACTGCCTGATTGGCTGTATCCAGAGGCAGGCTTTATCTTGGAAAATAGTGCAAAATATGGAGGAGCAGAGAGGGAACGCATAAAAAGGAGGTCCGCTGTTCAACTTAAATCTGTCAGAGCATCTGTAATATGGTTTACTATAAATAACACGTAAATCAACCCGGGTTCAGTTAACATGTGTTTCTGCTGATGGATGAACATTCTGGGTTCCCACACATTACAACAACAGCGAACCGTGAAAAAGTCGAACTGTTCCACCCCTAATATTTACTTCATCATTCGGCGGATGGACGCTTTCGTCCGAAGCAACTTACAATAGATAAAATCTATTCTTTATAAAAAAAAAAATAATACAAATATATATAATGATAGAAGTTTTAAAAGCGCATCTTAATGACAAACTGGCACATTGTTTTATATACTGTATGGGGATCCATAGAGCATTGGAAATATATCAAATATAAATATTTTAACATGTGAATATGTATCTTTTATTATCCCTTCTTAAAATGTCTTTGGTGTGGTAGTATAGATGGTCTATTCCTAGTGAGCTTTATTTATTTATCCATTCATATAATGAATGGTCGTCTACCTGTTACATCAACTAACAGGGTGACCCTATAAGTTTAGCAGGCTGGTGGACACATGAATTTGGTGGTGGTGACTGCAGCAGCAGAGCTGGCCTGGGGTGGAGTCAAATTCCCGGCATGATTTACTGTCCCAGTCCGCCACTGGCTATAGACCACACTAAATGCTCATCTTCTGTCTTTGATTTGACAGGGCTACATCATCGTGGGGGCAAACCTACACTTCACGACAGGCCTGCGAGAACTAATCGAGAGGAAGCTGTCGAATCAAACGGACAACGCCGTTTAAGACGAGAGAAGAGCTGCCGCGTTCATGCACAGATACTAAAATATGGAGCAATAAATGGAGGATTTAGAAGAAGAGAACTAACTTTCCAGCCGAAGCATGAAGTTTGTTAAACGTACCGAACATTTGATCCGCAAGATCTCGTAACATTAGTCAACATGAACCCGAAACTGACCCGATTTACTCTCTGAATACACATTCCTTGTGCGTAATTTGTCACTCCTAGGCGAAAAAAAACCTTTTCAGCTTCAAATATATTCTTAATGCAATAATTTATTGCGAATATAAATGTGTCCATTGGCATTGCGTGGGTATTTTACCTTTAGCACAAATAGCAGATTACTTCTATTTACACTTTTTGCAAACAGTCTCCATCACTATTTGCTCTCAGTGTAAATAACATCTGACTTTTTAGTGTAAATAGCCTATTTGCATAAACATTACACCAATAAGCAAATAAGAATGTTTGCAAAATAAAGGTTACCGTTGGGATATGTAGAGATGCTCTGGCGGATGAACTGGGGGCTGGTGGTGTTTCGATCCACTTATACCGTCCAGTTCTTTTCTTCCACCTTTCAGAAGTAAAATGGGTTGCAGATGCAGGTTCATGCTGACTTTAATGGTAAGTGTCTGAACCCTCAAAACACATGTGCAACTGATACGCTGTGCTTAGATGAAACGAAATGTATTTGTACTTTAGGTTGAATTTTATGATTTTTTTTTTGTACACATTTTCTTATATTGACCGTTTACCATCCTCATTTGTGAGTGAAATCACTGTACCTCTTTATATATATATATATATATATAAAAAGACACTTTAAAAATCAGGAAATGTTACTGATTTTTTTTTTATCTCAAAACTTGTTTATTTTATTATAGAAATGAAACTGGTTCAATGCATCACAAAAAGAAACTAAAAATCAATAGATTTTTAATTAAAACTGGGGGAAAGAAGATAAAAAGGCACAAATATTTTTCCCTTATGAGCACAAAAATACCACAGATTATTTTCAAATCAATCAAATGAGGATAATGACACCTTAAAAAAAGGCAAAAGTGAGGCATTAATATCTGGAATGATGAAAAAAAAAGGCCAGTTTCAAGTTTAATAGAAAAGACATAAGCTATAAATTGTGCAATAAACAGTGAACGGTCACTGCAAATAAACATTGGATTGAAATTAAATTCGTAAACACTTAAAGTCAACCACAATCACATTTTATCAAAGATCAACAGAGGCATAAACTGAATCCCTTAATCACCTTCAACAATATCATGTTCAGCACAAATCAAAATACATAA